>WYDI02028908.1:0-45782 GCA_009867235.2 Psittacus erithacus
GCAGCAACTAAAAACATCAGTGTTATCAGTGCTGTTCCCAGGCTGAAAGTCAAAACCACAGCACTGCACCAGCTACTGGGAAGGAGAAAAATGACTGCTACTGCTGAACCCAGGACAGTCACTAATGATTTAAAAGGATAACATGTAGAGAACTTGTTCTCTTGCTCAAATGCTGGAACCTGATATTCACTAGTGTTACAGATGGGCTATTTAGGGTCAGACTGAGAGCTGACCTAGGATAGCCAGCATCCTGTGTTCAGTATCTGAATCAGGCTGCTGTTAGCGTAAACCACAAGCCATTAAGAAATTAGAATGTTTCCAAATCCAGTGATATTTCAGGTTAAAGTTGCAGGTGAAACAGTGCTGCACCCATATCCATCACGCATCCAGTGCAGCTGTTTGTTTTTCTCCTCGCACTATTGAAGATACTGGCCTTCTAACACGAAAGGTACACATACCTCCTGATGCACCCATACCCACTATTTCAAAGCAGATGGCTCTTCAGGACGAGCAGGATAGCATCAGACTCAATGAAGTCTGAGTTTAGTCACAAAAAGGACTGCAAGGAGCATTCGCTGGTTTAATGACCTGGAATTTCTGCCAGAGGACTCATTCAGTTTGAGAGTTTAGCCACAAAAGAGCAGTAAAGCTCATAATGCCGACATTATCAATCCTCACGACCCCGAGACTGTGACAACCCTAGCACTAGCCTAGCGCAATTTAGCTCTGTGAAGTGGAGAAGCACCAGCTCTTAAAGCTGGGCTGCTAATCAGTGTGAGAGAATAAAAGTAATCCAAAAAGTTCACTAATGAACAGACGCTCTTCCACAGCCAGGGTACCAGCAACCAAATTTGCCAAGGTCTGACCAAACCGGACGGAGAAAACTGAGGGGAACTTGACTCATTGTACAAGATTTTTCTGTTTCAGTTAAGTCTGACTAAACCTTCTTACAAACACCTTGCTCAAAATACATAATTTTAAGAAATAAATTACAAAAATCTAAGAGCATAAATGGGCCCAGACCTCAACAAGCAACAGTCTACCCTAACAGCCTGCACTTTGCACCTGCCTAAACTCCCACCTGCGTGCAGTAAACAATGTGAACAATTCAAGGTTTAAATATCAGGAACCATCTTTCTTACATGCATTTTCTATAAGCATCTCCCCATTCCAGCTTGAGCTAAGCAGAGCTTTACACCTATAGGGCTATATTCCTGCCCTGCTTCTGTGACAAGGTGTAAGATGACAGAAGGAGAGCACGAAGTCAGGCACAAAGCCTACTCTCACCTGGTCAGTGCACTTTGAACTTCGTAGCTCACAGCATATTTACAGTAAGAAAGATAACACAACTCCCTCGAGAGCTGCCTTTGGAAGTCCACCTGGGTGTGTTACAGGTTTGGTCTCAGTTCTCCATGGCTGAGCACATGTTGCCAACTGAAAGTCAAACCCTCCTTGCAGTTATCTTCATGGCGTAATGGTGCCTTTGGGCAAACACCAAGGGCACGTTACACCACGTACAAGCACTACAGGTACAGAAGTTTGCATGACTTTTAAAGGAACAGCCACTCTGGTAAATAGCTGGATGGTCTCACATCTTAATGCATTGCTGGTAACATCTCAGCTCCTCACCTAGCACCAGAACTGCAGTTTTTCATAGAAGTAGAAACACCACTTACCCTCTAGCTTTCAAAGAAAGCTTGAATGAGAAATCTGAAAATCAGAAGCCAAATGAAGATCCTGCCTTCATTTCTACGGACACCCTGAGATAGCAACCAGAGAATTATCAACTTGCTTCCATCAGCATGGTTCCTACATAGACATCTGAGTTCCTGTTCACCCTAAAAGGGGCTTTTCCAGATGCGAGTGCTAATCAATGATTCTGGGAGACATAAAGGGGCTTCCTCAAAGGAAAAACATCTGCACAAATTCTGCTTTGCTACCTGTCTTTCGAGGGACTGGGTCCTCCATATTTTAGTAAAGAGAGCGATGAACACACTTCTCCCTTGCTATATTGCAAAAGGCTGAATAGTTATACTCTTCATTAAAATATCAGATGTTCAGAATAAAGAAAAACATATATTATGCCATAGAGCACAATTAAAACCAATTTCAGTCTACTTGTCACATAATTACGAACAGCCAGCATTTCTGGGGCTACCAGCAACTGGTGCTGAAGTGCCCACAGGCATGTCTGCTTGGTAGATTAGTTCTCAGGCTGGGGCAATGGTGTGGTTAAATAAACAAAGCAAGACATAGGTATATGCTACAACACCTGTGGCAAAATCTTGGTCAGAACTGCACCCTTGACTGGATCTGTAGATACAATGAAGCAGGTAATTCTTAAAACAAGCTCCCTCCATCACAAGTCAAACCTGAGCTAATAAGAAAAAGGAGTGAGATTTTAGGCTCCAGGAAGTGGAAGGAGAAGAGACATTAAACAGATACAAGAGAATGGTGTAGTGGGGCACAGTGAGGCAATGCTTATATAAATGGTGAGATGAGCAGCAACAGAATGGTAGAGAAGAGGTAGTTGGTGGAGGGGACCACAGATGAACTAAGGTAAGGCAGGTCTGTTCAATGGAAAGGTGAGTGCCCTAGGTATGAATTGAGGTCAACAGGCAAAGCTGCTGCAAGGAAAAATTCTTATGAGGGAGGAAGACACCTGTTTTGGTGTTAAGGAAAAAGAGGAGACCATATGAGGTACTACCATCTCCTGGCTTTGTGACAGTGTACATCAGCAAGATATATGCAAAGACAATCAGAATCAAAGATCAGCAAAAAATGAGGGGGGTGTGTGTGGGGAGAATCAACCTTGCTCCCGAAAGTGGCTTTCTCCCAAGACAGACTAATTGCTAAGATAGCAGACCTGATTAGAAGCTGGGAAGACGGGAAGATGGAGTAAGTTACCATGGCAATTAAAAAAACTAGAAATAAAGCAAGTAAACCAAAACCAATTCATGCAAGGACTTGGAAGAACACTCTTCACAAGAGTCAAAAGATCTTATTTCTTCATGACATGCTATTCCAAACTGTGAGGCTGCTCACAGGCAGACACTGAGACCCCAGATTCAGATTCTGAGTTTTAAGTCTCCTGGTCTCCGGCATTTCCAGTCCGGATCTCACACCCTCTCTCTTTCACACACAAAAAAAATCACAAATCACATCACTCCTGGCTCCTGCTTTAGAAATCATTGATAAATGCTGTTTTCCTTCTAGTTACAAGACCTCTAGTTTAATGGTCAGACACAGAAGCCTCAATATCCCAAACCTAAAATCAATTCTGCTATCCTAAAACAAACAGTCTGCTGTGCTTTATCTATGTCCCCTGAACTTTGAAACTGCAGAAGACAGTTAAGATTGTATCTTTATCTTCCAGCAACTGTTATAAAAAGAGCAAGGGAATAGTACAATATATGTCTATAAAAAACTATATAATACTGTTATATAAAGAAGCTTCAGAATTTATCTTGACTATCTGAATATACAGCTATTTACAAATTGCATATACTACGTAAAAATAACAGGGTTTAAAGGCTATATCTCTCTATCTGTAGAAGTAAACATACCTTTAAAGCTACAGAGAAATTATTTTAGTGACAACGAAGAGGAAAAGCTAGCTATTCAATTTGTTTGTTCTTCAAAAATAAAAGACTGTCAGAACAAGCTTCTCACGAGCACTTGATACTTAAAATACTAGGAAAGCTGCATTATTATTTTTATGAAATGTGATGGTGTCTTCTGCTAGGGCATATGATGCAGTTTAGGGTGACCTCAAGATATATAGTAGAGGCTAAGATCAGCAGACCTTATAAGCTTGCGTAAATCAGTGCTATGAGTTTTGCATTCACTGCAAGGCTATTATCCCGTTATTATATCAAAACAATAAAAACCACTCCCTGAAACACAAGTTCACATTGATTTTGGCATGACCATTAAGCAAAGGAGCTTTAAAACCTCCTAAGAAGCCATAAATATTTATGGTAATTGATAATTTACTGAGAAGAGGGAATCAATGGTGCGTTGATAATTTGCAGAATGTGGTAATGCAGGACTGCACATTGGATCTGTTGTGGTTCAGCATTTCATTAACCATCTGGAAGAGTGGGAAAGGTAGAAATCTCTTTACATTTAAAGACAGTATTTAAGTGGCATGGTAAATTTAACCATGAATATAAAATAACCATGAAGGAGAATAAAGGCATCACATTGTTAAGGCAGATACGGTGCACAGTAAAATGGCATGTTAAGGCATGGTAGAATGAGATGTAAAAGCCGGGAATCAGTGGTGAAATTTAAAGAAAAAAAGTAAATATGTTAGTAAACAAACCCTCCTTCCAAACAATGTGAGAGATCCACTAGGAAATAAAACATCACCATACAAAAGCAGTGAAGGTCGTCTTTTTATCATAAAGGATTTAAAACCAGCTCTACTTACACATGAAACTTCAGAACACTGGTATTGGAAAGCACAAGTATTGCCTAATGAGAGTTTCCAACTGAAACTGCACATTCTCAGTAAGAGAGAAGACATACAAAAGTTTTGAAGCATGGTAATTAGAAAATCCGTAGAAAGCTATCACCAGAAAACAGAGTAAGTGTGGAAATACACATCACGAGCCTTGCAAATGCGGCACATATACCACTGAACTCTCACAGACTTCATAGGAACCAATCTTTGCGGGGCAGTTAAATTGCTGCTTTTCCACCTGTTACTTCAATGATGTAACTAGTAACATAAAATGAACCTTGATTACTGTGTGCGTGCATACACACATTTCCTATCAGTGCCACAAAAAAAAAAAAAAAAAAAGGGAAAAAAGGGGGTGGGGGATAGGAAAAAACAGAAGAAAAAAAAAAAGGAAGGAGAGAGAAAAAAAAAAGATAGAAGAAGAATGAAAAAAAGGAAAAGAAAAAAAGAAATATAAGTGCAATTGTCCCTAAGGGTGCTTCTATTCTTTGTTCCATGAAATCTACACAGGTTTTCTTGAGATACAAACAGTGAGAAGAAAAGAACCCTAATTTCCTTAACTGACTCAGCCTTCCCGGAAAAATTCTGGCAATGCCTAAAAATGCCAGCTGAGACAGGACATTTCCAGACCTTGCTGTCAAAGCAACAACAGATGACACTGTAATGGGAATGCCACAGAGCTGTCACTGCAGTTGCAACAGGAGGACAGGAAAGAGCCACATTAGTATCTCTCTCCCACTGGTTTTGGGAATTGCCCAAAACCCCATGAAGCTCATCTTCCCTTTCAGGAATAAACAAAAATCTGCTGTTGCCTACTAATTTCACTGAGCTTGAGAATCACACGTTAGAAATCTGCTCACAGAGAAGAAGGTTCAGCTGCCAAAGTATTGCTCATGCTGGACAGAAGGACCACTTCAGCTCTGCACCTATGGCTTCACCTCTTTTCTTATGCAACCTTGTCATTATTACCTTTTGTGCATATACACACACACATAAAATATGTATAAAGGGACAACAATAAAATAATGCAGGTAGTAAAGTCAAGCACTCAAAAGTGAAGTAATGACAAATTTTAGGCTGCCTGAGCATTATGCATTATCATGTTAAAAATTAATTACAAATTACTCTTTTAAAAGGGCTTTTTCAGTGCTTTCTTCAGTGCTGAAAGTGTACACACACACAGAGGCAGAATTACAACTGTGCATAATGAGCTCCCCTAAACTCTTCAGGATAAGGCAAACTTCCAGCTGAAATGGATCCAACAATTCATCAGCGTCATAAATCTCTACACTGTGAAGACTCTGTATCAGAGAGGAAGGTTTTGGGTACTTGTAACAATGTATATTTTCGCTTGCTAACTCCCAATTAGAAAGCTTCTTGCCCAGCAGAACAGGACTTTTCTGAGGTCTTTACTACCCTTATTAATCTGCATAGGAATTCAAACCAAAAGATGAGGCTATCCGATTTACTATAAACTGACCATAGCAAGGAAGTGTGATGTTAAAGCACAGTTTCCACTCTTTGATCTGACTGTGTCTCCTCCCATTAGGAACCTTCAAAAGGTAGCTACAAGCAGGAATTTGAACCTCCAAAAAAAGCCAGGGAGAATACGTGTGCGCACACACATGCATGCACTGCAGGGAACACTGGGGCTCAGCAAAGCACAGGGTAAATGTAGACTAAACAGAACATTAACAATGGGTCACTATTCAACTTCTGTTTAAGTAACAGTGTCAAGTGACCAGATTGGCTGGATTACTAACGACACATTCCCTACTAATCTTATTACAGCATATTATCTATTTCCACAACGCAGGGAAGGTAAATCTGAAATGTGTATTCCTTGTAGTTGTTATTTCTGGACTATTCACAAGTAACCCAGGACAGACTGCACAGTTGAAAACCTATCCCATGATGTACGCTGTGGAGGCTAGTATGACTCATAATGCAAAACAAGTTCTCTCATTTTAGCTGTGATTTCCATGTTTAAATGCTACAGATTTACCCTTCCCTAACTAGAGGGAAGATAAATGCATGGGTCTTGGTAGCCACCAACATGACTGTGCATGGTTTGTTAATTCACATGAGATTGTATATAACAACATAACTACATTCAAGACAATAAACAGTTTTGATTGTTAATTTACCAGTGATTAAAACTAATTAAAATGCAAAACAACAATAAAAAGATTTTTTGTGTAATCACTGTTCTTTAGAAATCAAACAAATCCTACCAACTTTTTCTTGACATGCTAGATTTGTCACTCCATGTTCTCTGGCACAGATTTCAAGACCCAAGTTTTAGCTTGGGATATGTGTATTTATATAAGCATACCTGTGTGCACACATGCATGCACATGTTTTTTAAGTATGGGGAACATAATTGAAGTACCTGATTAAGGAGAGTAACTAGAAAAAATTACAAGAGTTCTGAGTAGATAAATGACAATATTAAACTATGAGCCTGTTAAAAATGCAATGGAGACAAAAAAAATACTGTACCTTGTTCCAATATCCAGCCAGCTTCCATAATCTTTAACCATAAAGAAAAAATGCTAGGAAATAAAACAACTTTGATTAGTACATCAACACTGCACAGTTTGAAATATAAATTTAAAAACCATGTTTTCAGGCTGTTTACTCCAAATTTCTAATTTTTCAAGTAGAACAAGGGCAAGACCTTTCAAGGAATGCTCATTTGGACCAAAGTAAAGAATAGTCTAGGAGCCAGAAATAGATTTAACATGGTATACATGTTACACATGTAAACACAAACAGATAAAGATGGACTAAGTTCTGTCAAGCTGGGCTTGCAAGAAGCTGAAAATTACTGGAGAAAGAACTTTATCAATAAGAAAAAATTAGAGAACTAGACAACTTTATCAATAAGAAAAGCCAAGCCATCTCATTGTCTGAAATAACAGGCTCCCAAATAACACCTAGTGCCAAAGAGAATGCTGCATATTGTTTTTCACTGCAAATGTGTTTGGGCAACTCTGGTGGTTCCTCACCTATAAAACGGAAATAATGTTGGGAGTAGATGGCACTTGCATGTTAGTGAACCCCCAAATTCTAGCTGGTGGCCACATTGATCCAAGACCACAAACTAGTTCTTTTTTTTTTCCTGCCAGCTTTCTCATTTCTTGACATACACACAGCTGCTGCACATCAAGTCCATCTGGTAATACTTTGTTTTGTACACCAAGCATGACATATAAGATATACTGGATCTACTGAGGTTTGCTATACACCAGCACATGCCTGCACTCTTCATCTAATTATACTGATTCCACTAGTAAAATGCTAAGAGTCTCGTTTATTGGTAGTTAAATCCTTTTCCTGTGGAAGTTATAAAAAAATCAGATTAGTCACAAACATTTGAAGCTACACAAAACTGTACCTTCTCCATTTCTCACTCTACAGACAAACTAGTCATTACTTGCTTTTTACTCACTGATTTTCCTATCAGGTGAGATCCACAGATCACACTGTACAAGGAAATCACATCAGGAATGCTTACTCCAAAGGGACAACACTACACCACGCGTCTGCTAGCTGAGAACACCAGCTTTACCGGGTTTCTGTTTACCTTGTGATACCCAGTGGAACTGCTTGCTGTGCTGAAGACAGTTTGAGGGGACAATGAAAACATACTTTTAACGTGTAAAAATTATGTTGGGGTATTGTTCAGCCTTGTGTTGTGTTAGCTAGCCTCGGTTCTGGACACAAGCTTTCTGAAGATACCATTTCCTAAGAGGGCACTAAGTGTCTTTTCAGATGTTGTTGGTGCCCTGGATTCTAGCAACTCTTAACAGAGCTGGTGGGTAAGGCATTTCTCTTTTTCTTCTTTTTTCCAAGGGAAGGTGGGGTGAGTAAAAAGTTCAAAATTCCTGAAAAATTAACTAAACTTGGCATACAGCTACAACTGATATTCTTATTGCAACTTTTCCTAGGGATTTGATTGGAAAGCACATGAAAAACTCAGAATAACCTACTACTTAATTTTGGTCTCTTGTTATTATGAGAATATTGCTTCCTCAGAAGCATTAATTACATGAAATTCAAAGCGCAAACTCCTCCTCAACTGGAGGAATTTTACCTCTAAATTATGCTAGGATTTAAATCCAATTCACTGCCCTAGTTACAAAAACTTTGAAGTCTGAAACTAATTCAGATCTCTCTTGACGGAATTAGGAGAGCCCTCTGCTTCTTGATCTTATTTGAAGAGAATGTGCAACAACAACTTACCAAAGCCATGATGTCTGAAATCACAAGAACAAGGAGTAAAAGGCTGCAAAGAAAAAAACAAAACAAAACAAACAGACCATCAACCTTTATTTATGGCCATAGATGTTACAAAGATTATTAAAACCCCCACAAAGAAATTAACAGAAGATATGATTTGTTGCAGTTGCCTTTCAATCACTCAAATACATTTCAGTGTATTAGCAAGCAGTTTGATCTCTGGCATTATCCTACGAATGCCAGAGTAGGACATTTGGCATTTGTAATAGCACCCTGCTTGAACAAGACGTTTCACATGAACAGAGTTTCAGTTTTGCAACAGAGAAACCCAACACAAGTAATTTTTTGGAGAACAAAAGCATCTTACAAACAGCACCTGCCCATTCTTGATCAAGGAGCTCACATGCCAGTCAGACCAAATAAAGCTGATTTAGAAGCTTCAAGATGGACTCAAGAGTGAGCAAAGCTGTTTGGCATAGGCAGACAGATACCTGAGCTGATTGGTCCTATTCTGGCAAGCACCATACTGGGTAGAAGGCTGCTAAAGAAGGTGCTCACCCCTCCCTTCCAGATCTCTAGGTGCCTGTAAGCTGCTCTGGGAACACCCAGCATTTTGGTGGCATGCTCCCAAACCCATGGGCCTCTCTGTCAGGTGACAGGTTACTTCTGCAAAGTAGGCTGCAGTCAGTAAAAGGAACCAGAAGGGAGCATGCAGAACTATTTTTTCCCCCCATTAACCTAATCTTCTTTTCATTAAACTACGTAAATCCTAAATTACAGGAAAGCAATTGCTATAGCTGGTTAAAACTAGTTTCTAAGTTAATGACATTGAAGCAATGTTGCAAACAGCTGACCCATTAACAGAAAAGTCTTTAACTAGAATACAGTTAATTTGTCAGTACTACCATCTTTTTTGTACTACCAAAGGTTTTTGGGGGAAAACTTCCAGCTGCAGTGTTGCACAAACATGTGCTGGAGGGAAACCCACACATATCAATGACTCCTGATTAGGAAGTTTCTGATATTTCCTACATCAGCTATGCTTCATTAGTAAATAAGGATGCAACAAACTGACTATCTCAGACACACTGAATGGCCTCTCTTCCTACTTCTTAATGACTCTGATAGGATGTTGCAATCTTGTAGTGCCTAGGAGGTACTCAACTAGAGGGCTGTTTTCACAGACAACCTCCAAGAACATATTCTGACAGAACATTACCCATGAACAGCAAAATAACCCAAACAAACAAACAGACAAAAAACCAGAAACTCCCTTTAATCTCTGAACAGGGAGTTTAGGAGCAATTTGTCCAAATCACAAAAGCCTACTTTTTGCTTATCTGAACTGCAGGAAGCCTTTCACAACAGAAGGACAACACTAATTTCAGAGTATGTTTATGCACTGCAAAGACAAGACTGTCCCCTGTGATGGCTTAATTTATCCAGCAGGGGCAGCGACAGCAATAAAGAGCGCAACACAGGCTTCAGAACATGCTGATAATCGAGTACAACCTCTCCAGGGATCCTGGGCAAATCTTGTGGTTTCTGGCTTATTCCCAGGCTGATGCTGTGGCCGTGTCACTGCTCCTGGTACCTAGGCACAGCTAAACGAGGCCAGCACAAATACTGCTGGAGTTGCAACCACAGCCTCAAAGTGGCACAGATGCACTCATACCCCTTCCTTTAAGAAGCTGGTATAGTTTCCCCTCTCACACACTCAGTTGCACATTACATAGAAGCTTGAAATATCACCAGCACTGCCAAGGCAAGCATTCACAAGTTAGGAAATGCTGACCTTTATGATGCCTGAGACCTAGAAATAGAAATTACTAGCTGGTCTTTTGAGCAATTCCAGTTTCTCAGAGCAGCCCTGCTCTTGTATAAGCCTTAGTGAGGAAAACAAATACGCTTCTTTGGGGGTCCCAGGGACAGCCCAACTACACTGCACACGCAGCTAAGGCAGCAAAGGTAAAAGGGATGGTGAGACTTGTGCTGCCCTTCAACAAGAAGTCAGATTTCAGGCTGCCCTGCTCGTTGTTAGTACCTAGTGGTGTTGTGTAAGGAGACGACCGGCAGGGCACAGGCAGGATGAAAAGAAACAGAAAGTCAGAGGGCATCACACTGAGCAAAAGCAGCTTCCTCCTGCTCAGCTATGCAATATGCAGGACAGAGTCTCTGCAGTGGTCCTGCCACTGACAGCAAGACTTTTGGTCAACCCCACAACATCACACAGTGACAAACTCAAAATCATGCAGCTGACAGAGGTCTCCTCCATCTCAGCACCATCTGTAATCTCACATGATGAGCAGAGGATTCAGTCACATCCACTGAAAGGCGGAGGGAAGGCTAACATTTAAAACAAAGGTCTTGAAGGAAAAGCATGAGAGTATTTCAAGTCTGGATACAGCACTCTGCATAGTCTGGGCATCTGTCTCATGCTTTCTCTGAAATATCTTAATAGGTGAGGAAAGGACTGCCAGCTAACTAGTTCTACTGCAAAAAATATGCAATTTGAACACACCTGGGAAGCACTGAAATGCAATGGAAAGGCATCCAGCCTTTTTGCGTGTTTTTTTTTTTTTTAAAGGCTATTTGTGGTGAGGTCAGTGCTACAAAGCTGCAAATTGGTTACATTATAAATGGGTTACATTACAAATAGAATACTGTAGGCAGAGATGCAATATAAAAGATAAATCAGGCTTTAAATTCTGCTAATTTTTCTACATGATGGGGGGGAAAAAGTGCTCCTTTGTGTTGTCAATAAAGAATATTAAGTATCTGATCGTTTCAGACGGGGCCAACACTTCCATTTAGACTCATTTAACTGAACGAAAAGAATTTCTGAGCTTGCAAAAATGACTGAATAAAAAACAAAACCGTAATAATAAATAAAAGTAACAATGTGATCTACTGGGTTTTGTTTGGGTTGGGTTTTCTGTTTGGTTAGTTTTGGTTTTTAAATTTAGATTGAGATCTGACAATTCTAAATTCTTGCAAAACAGATTTGAAACCCTTACTGAAGCAGAAATATAGCACTTACTGTACCTCTTGGAAGATAGTTGTGTTGTGACTTGAATAGCTTCAAAAGCACATGATACCAGGACAAACGGGATGACAACCTGTTTAAAATACAAGCTACATCTTGGTTTATAGTCGTATTTACAAAACAACATGTCAGGTTGTGGAAACATTTTCCTGCTTTTGAAATGATCACAGAATGTGCAGGTTGCAAAAATAAAATACTGGCAAGAATGGGTAGAAAATTATTTTGCAGGAAGCATGTCTAGTAAATGAGTAAAAAAAAAAACTTCCACGGTCATAGCTGAACTGCAGTGAATTAAGCCATAAGGCAATATGAAAAATGTTAATTAAAGCACATTAATGATCCTCACTGTGTTTATCTATTTTAGCACTAGTGATAAACACTTCAACCAGGCTAGAAGACAGAGCTATTCAGATCCAGCATCTCACGTGACAGACTGCAGAGCTCCAAGTGGAATAGGACAATTTAATCTCAACCACAAAAAAACCCTGAATATAGAACGTATTCAGGAAGGCAAGGATCACACTGCACCTCCAAAACCTAACCAAGCAAACATAAATACTTCAGTAAATTAAGAACAAAACAAACAAGTTAGAAACATGAATGTTGCCTTCTTCTCTTTCCAAAACTGACTTGTAATCCTTAAATTGGTAGTGTAAATGCATTGCCAAAACCTGTTCTCCCACATCCTGGAGGTTTGCATTGTTAACTTATGTCCTGCAGTATAACACGCAGTATATCTACAACTTAAGTGCCTTCTCTGGGACAGAAGCAGCAGAAAGGCAGAGGGAGGAAATACCACTTATTTTAGAAATAATCCTAAATTTCACATTTCCCTGCCTGCCTCTTTACCTCTCTCCCAGATCCTTTACTCAAAAATTGAAAAGAGCTCCCACATTTTGTCTGCAAACAGGAAGTGCAATCCAATCTTTGATAGATCAGTAAAAAATATAAGAGATACTATTTATTGCAAAATGGCAGCCAAATCAGTAGAGCATTCAAAACGTGTACTTAATGAAATGTAGATAAAGCTAGTAATATACATATCTCCACAGTATTGTGCAGATATGATACTACAGGAAAGCTTATAATCTTTTAAATAATTTAAGTATTTTCAACATTTTAAATCTCCATTTTAATTTAATAAACCAGTCTAATGCAGTTAAATTGTACTTCTATGCATTTTAGCTTCTCTCTTCTGGGAAACAGAAGGATCTGTCTTTCGATACACTACAAGGCTTAAAGCGTCACATACGTTAAGAAGGCTAATGAAGCTCAAGTACATATATATGTTTTTGTGAATTGCAAAGTAACAACTGTGTACATGATATGTTATTAATTAAACAGTTCTTTTGAGAGAATTTCACTAAGGTAAGATTACTAACCTTCAGCAAAAGCAAGCTTCCCATCATGAAGGGACTGAACACAGTCAAGAAACAATAGACAGAAGCCGGATCAAAACTAGAGAAATATAAAAAAAGACATTACAATCTATATTTAAAATAGCATTTTACATTAAAAAAAAACAGGCATTTAGTTACCTCGGTAACATGCTGTGTGTACATTTTTAAACAAGGTTTCCAATGCTCTCTTGTCTTACACAAATATTAAATTAGCAGGGGCTGCCAACCTCACTTTTCTTTCTCTACAACTTTTCTCTGCATGTGTCTCTCAAGGTGCCATGATGATGAGCAGCCGAGCTCCTGCTGCTTATACCGCCAGTAACTTCTAATGGAGATTGAGACAACCTCATAACCGACAATCTCAGGCTTTCAGGGAACACGTTACAAAGAGCAGAAATGAAATAAACTGTTATCATTATCCCACTATTGTTTTAATTCTGCTGCCCTGATTTTGCTAACCAAATTCATATTTAGTCCGCCAACTGCATGAAGAAATTTTTTGTATTCTGTGTTTCAAATCAATGAATAAAACATACCTGTTAACAGAAGCTATGTTTCCAGTGCCAAAAAAGGCTGTGACTATGAAGAAAACCTAAATGTATTTAAGGAAAGTACACCACAGAAATGACTGCAGTAAAACAAACCCAGCATTCCAGCATTTCCCCCACTTTATTTCAATTTGCTTTCAAAATCCTACCAGGAAACTACAAGAAGCTAACCCGCTATTACAGCTTTACACTGCATTAAGAAATCCAAAGTATTGCCTAGCTCTACCCAAAATTTCATACGTGACTATGTAAATTTAGGAGACAGGGTAAGAAGACAGGATAAGAATTTAGAGCCTGTCTTGAGCCCCCTGCAAGTGAACAGCAGCTTGTTTTTTCTGGGCCCCTAACTTAGCAATATAGGAACGTATACTGGACCACAATCCCAGCTGTGCTTTTAAACACATGTGCTTTTGCAGAAAGTAATGACATATGCATCTATACTGCACACGAAAAGAGATGGCTTTACTGAGGAACTGGCTGTGGAAGAGGTAGTTGGCTATGAAACAAGACTAAAGGTTCTTATGTTATTCTTCCCACAGGTTTGTTGTCCAAACGTTATGCAAAGTCTATCCATTGCAACATGGCACTCCCAGTTTTTATCTTCCTTGAAGGAGGGAGGACAACTTTGGCAGTATCTGTATAGCTGGAAGTTTTTTTTAATAAACCCTACCTTTTTCATCTAAGTACAACACTTGCTGCCGTATGAGCCCATTAAAGATACTTTTCTACCTCCTGAGCTCATCTGGGCTCGTTACAGCTCATATCTCTTCAGCAGAAGAATGGTTTTAAACTGCTTTTTTTGCATCTGGCAGAGGTTAGTCCCTGACAATGGCTACTGTTGCCAGAGCTCCCTCTGGTCCTTCCACTCCTTTTATAGCTCCTGCACTGGACCATTTAAGTCTCTGCATAAACAATTTGCTACCAACTGTTCAGCAGAATAGTTGGGATTCTTGCAATACTTCATAAGGATTAGGTCAGCATAACTAAAGAAATGATGCTTCCCCTGAGTACCACATCATTTCAAGTTTAGTAACACAGTAGTCTAACAGCATAGCACGGTTCTGCCAGTTAAAGATTTACAAATTTTTTTGAATATTGCTAAGCATAAGCAAACTGAATCTTCTGGAAAACCAGGCTACAAAGCCCTTCTGCACATTCTGACTTTTGAGCCCTACATAGGAACCGTGGGACTATCTTAAGATATACAGCTCACAGGGTCATCACGGCAATGTGACTGCTCTAGTAAAAAAGATATACCACTATTTCTAAATATTAAACAGCATCTAAATCAAAAAAGCCACGACATTTTTTAAGCAGGTGTGTATCATGCCTGGTCTCTGCAAAGGAAACTTGCAAACTGAATTTTTTCAGGATCTGGACAAAATACATTCCAGTGTTTTAGATTAAGATGAGATTAAAGTAGTCTTATATTCAAGTGTTAGATTACAGCAGTACTATGCTGGAGATTTAAAAAATATCATTGGATTGATTTTTGCTTTGGCTAACTTTCAGCATCTGACAGATAGCAGCAGCTTTATTAGAAGTTGGCTTATTTTTTGTCAAAATAGCAAAAGAAATCAATAAATTTACTGCCGCTTTTCAGGTATACTCCAAAGCACACACAAAAGCTCAACACCTAGCAAAATGCTTTGCCTCCTTCCTTAGCACTGAACTGCCTTCCCAAAACGGAATCTGCCACACTTCCTCTGCTGCAGGTTCCCTATGTCCCACAGTAGTTTCACTAAGGCTGTAAGAACTTCCCCTCGTTTCATCTGCCTGGCTATGTCCAATGCCTGGCCCCCAATGTTTTCTTCCTAACATGCTACCACACTCCATAAATGAGAAAATGAGAATAAATTTAACATTACCCTTTCCAACTGATTTGTGAAGGTTGAGTAAGTTTTCTCAAGCTAAAATGTCAAAACCAAACTAAAACCAGGACTTCTTAAGAAGAATGTTTACCTCAACTGTAACGGTCTTAAATGGCCACCATAGTTTTCAAAGTGGCCAAGGAGCCAAATTCTAAAACAGTTCAGCTCACACTGATTAAATAAATCAAAATAAAAATGTACAAGACCATTGTCTATTGAGAAACGTGAGTCAAATAATCTTTACCAGCTTCTGTTTCCAGCGGTTACCAGGCCGTAACTTTTGATTGCAGGTCCTTTTGCAACAAACCCATCTTTTCCCTGGAACACAACAACCAGCAAAAGGATACAAAGAAGAAAGACCTGCGGACATCATCTAGGTGGAGCTGTCGAAACTGAGTTATATCAGTAGCATAGGTGAAGTTGAAAACAGCAAGCTGGAAAGACAGCAGAAGAAATCGATACCAAATATCAACCAATATCAACTTTGACAGAACCACAGTATTTTTACTTAAAAGAATGAGAAATAAACCTACTTCCCTATCAGCTGCTATTAGAGCAGTATTACAAGGAAGAGTGCAAGCCTTTCCCATATTTTCATTATACTTTAATGAATCTGCCAGAAAGATTGTACAAGTGAGATGATCAAATGAACAGTGGAGCTTCTGCTGTTATCTACACTAAAAATGAACTTCTATGCTATAGATTTATCATCTTTTTTCATCATAAATATTCTTCACACGCACACACTTCCACTGCTCACATGAGCATGTGGATAAAGACCCAAGGAAATAAAAGACTACGATCATCCTCAGTTGATTTAAGTTGTGAATGAGAATATTAAAATATTCTCCATCTCCTTCACTCAGTTCTCAGCACAATATCACTTGACCTGAAGAGAAATAGCCTTCATGGAATTTAAGAGGTCGATAAACTCCTTTTCACTTTGGAAAAGGAAAAACTCAAATAACAGATACTCAACATTGACAACATTTTAATTAAAAATAATCACATATTATCAGAGGCCTGAGCTGGATTCTCTAATACATGATTTATTTTGTGGTAGGTTTTCTGTCAACTCCACCAAGGACAGCCCGTGTGGGAGAAGCCAGGGAGAGCTGCGGTGTACATCCACCTGGCTCTGACTCTACAACCAGCACTTTGTATCTAACTGAACCAATGCATAGCCACAGTTTGTTAAAACCTTGACCTAATCTAAAAGCTAAGTAACAGCACAAGCAGCATGGGGTTTGAGAAATTTAGTATAATGTCACAAATTTATGGTAAAAGAAGTTGCATTGATTATAAAACTCCTTCTCCAGGCAACTCCAAGTAGGTGCTGGTTCCGAGTTAGTCTCCAGTTTCTTGTCCACCTAACCAGAAATAAAACTCTGTCCTTCAAGAACGCATGGAAGGACAAAATCAAACTCAGATTTCTGGTACTTTCTATGGGTCATTTCTGAAATAAAATTATTTCTTTTCAGCCACTCGCTCATGACTCTGCCATCAGAATGAAAAAAGTACAGTGACATCGTACAGTATACATTGACTTACTTTGAAGAGTTACTGTACCTTATGCTGAACTAGCACTGCACTCGAACAGAACTTTGTAGCCTACAGAACATACCACTAAGTCAAACTGATTTCCTGCATTCCAAGAAACGGCTCTAATGTGGAACATTTTCAATAACATAAATTATAAATCTCTCTTACAAGGTCACATTCCTATTTCATGAAACAGCTGATATGGGCTTCTCAAAGAAATGCAAACTGCTGCTCTCTGAAAATCACTCAAAATCTTTATTATATCATCAAGGAAAAAGAAAAAAATCCCCAGATAATTAACCTGATATAACTATCTGGAGCAGTTACCTTTGGTTTAAGTGAAAGACCATAGTGCTGCAGTGCTTCTTGTTCCATATTTATCCACACAAACATCAAACCAGATAGCACCAGTGGAAACAGAGCTTCATACCTGAAGAGTAACAATCACAATAACTAGAGTCACTAACAACAATTTAACATCAAATACAGACATTTCTTTTCTCATCACACAAGTGATACATCAAAAACCTAGTGGCATTCTCCCCCCTTCTTTCCTCATTTCTGAAGTTTAAATCTATGCAGCAATTAAATGGCAAAAGTAGGAGAAAGAGGCCGCTTCAGCCTTGCCATGTTTTGCACCCATGTTCTCATTTGATGACTGTCACAACACTGGGTGAGTGCCCTTTGTGTCACAATTAATTTTAACAAAACTGGAATAAAATTAAAAAGAAGCAAGAAAAAAAAAAAGACTCACATCTGGCACTTATTTTCTGCAAAAATGGAAAATTTTGTAATGAGAGCTATTTGGAACTGAGGCTACAGTCCAATCTAGACAGCATCTAGAGATTGTGTCTCTCTTTTTAGGACTTAATCACATAAATTTATTCTGGTGATCTCAATCTAGTTCCAGGGACAGAAGCATCTGTATAATAAAAAGAGCATTACATTTCACTGAAGTGAAATGTCCTTTTCTTCAGTACATAACAATCCATTGCAATTGCAGCGTCAAGTCATGCCACTAAACTGTTCTAGCTACACCCCTGATCTTAGAGGAGTACTTCTGGCTCCTATGAGCACTCAAACATACCAAACTATGTGAATTACATTTAGTTAGCTGGATTCCTTTCACTGAGTTCTTTTGACTGAGTGGTTTTGCTTAGCATGAGTAGTCACTTAGCATAGGAAAACTGAAGTCACTGGAGCCTTAGCCACAAGCTCTAACTCCCACCTAGATAAAGCTGAACTTAGTTTGTTCTTAGTTATATAAATGAAGGACTTGAGACCACTGCAAACTGGAAGATAAAGGAGTTGCATCCTAGTAAGGAGCAACAACCAGAGACATAAGAAGAAATCTACACCTGCCTTAAGACAATGAAATAGCTTGATGAGGAATGAAGAGACACCACACCAGAATTCATCACTGGACCAAGAGGCTTGTGCAAAGCACATGAGCAGCGTGCGATGGTTGGGTGCACAGAGTGTAAACATATAAAACTCCAGGAATTTCTTTATTGTGGGTGCCACCTCAGAGGCATCCATCTGGAGCTGCACCTATTCCTGTAGCACTCAATTACTAATTTTCTAAGAACTGGACAGCTAAGACCTTGCTGTGGGAAACCTAGGACAAAGAATTTCCTTTAACACAAACTATGAGTATATATATGTGAGACACTAAAACCCCCAGATAACTTAAGGGTATAGATTGCCATTGGATAATATTAGTTTCTCCTTGCCCTCTACATTCCAATTATACTGCATGGTGCCTCTCAGTTTGGGGGTTGGTTATTTTTTTTCAGGATAAATTTATAATACTGGCACTGACGGTGATCCTATACTGACAAGACTGTCTGGGTTTTTTTTCCTTCTTATTTTTTCCACCTTGGACATACAAATTTATTTGCCTAAAAGTAAGAAAATTATTGCAGTTAATCTTGCTATTATTTCTGCTGTGCCTCCCCACTAGTGTAGCCACCAAGCAGTTTCAAACTGGAACAAAAAATCTGAATAGACATTTCTGCTTTAATTATCAGAATGACAAGCAGTTAAACACGAAAACAACAATGGTTATCAGTAACAAAAGTACTTCCAATCCTCACAGTGGTGTACACCTGCCTACAAAATTAATGTCTTCAACTGAGTCAGTGACAACCAGTAGCTCAGCTGGTTTCACTCAACTGCACACCTATAGAGGTGCTACAATTACCTGGGCAATGCACTGGGTTATCAAAACCGTGCATATTTTTGGCACTGAGTGCCTTGGGTTTGCTATGAGTAGTTGGCTGGGGGGATTTTTAGGGTTGGGTTTTTTGTTTGTTTTGGTTTAGTTTTCATTCTCAGTGGTTTTTGGTGGGTTTTTGGTTTTTTTGTTTTTTTTGGTTTTTTTTTGAGAATTGTTCCAAATTGTTGGTCTATTTGAAGATTATAGGGAGACAGCAGAGAGCTATCAGCATTTAAAGTGGTCTGGGACAGGGCCAAATACAAAGAGGAAAGTTGCCAGGCAAAGAGAGAACAACAGTCATGCTTTATCCAGTAGCCAGGATAGGCTAAGAAGGTTGAGCATAGGACAGGAGTAAGATTAGGATCAAAATCTTAATGGGGAAGTGGGAGGAAGGGAAGGCGGGAGATTAAAAAACCAGAGATGCTTCATCTAAAATGAGAGTATCCACAAGAGGCAGCTATTGCAAAATGTCTACTGCAAGATGTTTTATTCCACTTAATTTTCCAGTGTAATTAAATCCAGAGGATAAGTGGGAGGGAAGGCGGAAAGAATGGTTCTTATACTCCCCATTAATTACACTCTTAAAACCTACTCAGTCTAGAAAAAAGAAAAAGGGTTGGCTGACACAGTGTTTTCTTCTTTTAAAGGCTCTGAGGAGCTGTCTTTATCCAAAAAGAAGCAAGTGCTGTTCTTTATGGGGACCAGAATCCCTTTTTTTTTAAAAAAAAAAAATTATTTCCATGAAAATCTCTCTGAATAAAATTTTCCTTCATTTTAGGGCTGCCTGCTTCCTGTTACATGTCATTTAAGCCATCACTAGATAACCAGTGCTAAGCAGCTGCAAGAAAAGTAATTTCCTCTTGTTTGTGAGCAGAAAAGCATATGCCAAAATTACAAAAGACAAACCATACCAGACTTTCTTATTTTGGTGCAAGATTGTTTGAATACATACCCTTCCAGCCAGTGCTTGGTCTAGCTGAAAGGAATGTCAACAAAACAGTGTTTATAACACAAACAGGAAGAGGGGAAGTTCCCCTGGAATTTTATTTAGGAAACTAAACAAGGAGACAAATGGTGAGATCACTGCTGGAAGCGCATATTACACCTTTAATAGAAATGTTCACGAGATTCAGCAGGTTTACATTTTGCCCTTGATTTTCATATGTAAGTCCAATCCAGACAGAGTAAGAAAGAAGTACCCTGTGCTGAGGAGCAGGTAGGTAGACATCAAGGAGAGCAATATGCTGAACAGCCGCTGAATGAGAAATGTAGAGCTCAGTAATGGCAACACAGAGGAAGAAGCTGCAACAAAAAAAAAAAAAAAAAAATAAAAATATACATCAGTCACTACCTGCAAAACATTTCATTCTCAGTAACAAGATAACATTGTTCCAATCTTGACACTTTTTGTGCAGACGCAATACAGGTCCTATGTGCCCTTCTATTGGCAGAAATCACTTTTGCTAAGAAAACCCAGTGTTGGGAATGCTTAATATTTATCAAAAGTAATTTTAGTTCTCTACCATTTTAATTCCCTGGCTTTCTACCTCACAGCCTTTGTAATTTCTCATGAACTGATGTTAGTAAGTCCTTCAGATGATGCAGAAGTACTACCCCAGAAAACAGTCAAACTTGACTGTTTAATACTACTTTGAGAACCACTTGCCATTGCCCTGAGGATCTCTGACAGCTCAAAGACTGTGGTTACACAGCCTCTGCTCCATTGTTTTAGATTAGGAAACCTGCCACATTTTGAGGTGCAACTGAAAATACTGGTAGTAAAAATACAGAAACTATCAACTTACCAGCCTTTTCACTCAAAAGCTTTAAAGCAAGAATATTTAAGGAACTACAAGGAACCTATCTGTCATGACTTATGCCTCTCGCCTTCAACTTGTAATGCATTTCTCTAATGCAAGTGAGGGACCTTAAGAGCTGCATTTCGCTCCTTAGCATAGTTCACTGGTCAACTGACCATTCAGCCCTGGTTAGCAGAATCCATGCTGTCCCTAAAGAGACTCCTCTAGCTGGGAAACTTCTGGAGGTGAAGATGGGGCCCAACAGTTGCAGGTGGTGAGGAAAATTGGGAAGAGAGGAAATGGGTTACTGGAAAAGTGTGTATAGAGGAAGAAAAGCCAATGAAAATTGGCCAGCGCTTGAAGCAAGGAAAGGGAGAAGAAAAAGCATTCCTGTGATTTAATCTTTAAACCTGGTTTTTGGTTGTTTCTTTTCTTTGTTTTCTCCCCCTGGCGTGTTTTGTGTTTGAGTTTATTTTTTTTTTTTTATATATTTAAATTTTATGTGTTTATGAAGAAGTACACAGAAAAATAACATTGGTGTGATTCTTAACTGTGGTATAATGCCTCACATTACTGAATCATTCAAAGACTGCATCAACAGTATGTCACAACAATTGCTCTATTAAGGAAGAGAAACAAAACTATAATATATGGAAAGTGCTTGCTTCCGCTCACTGTCATAGTACATATTAGTATATATAGTAAATGTATCAACAAAAGAGAAATGAGGCTATTTCTAAAACCTGTGGGTCAGTATCTTTTATTTCCTGGCTTTCAGCCTTGGCCACCGCTAAAGTTACAGAATCAATTATTTCATTTCAAGGGTGCTCCAGCCTTTCAGCATTACTTGTAGCTTTCTATATTTAAAGAAGGCCGAAGCCAAGGAGGAACCTCACCGCAAGTCAGAATTGCTGGAAAGAAATTCAGCCTCTGTGAATGACACTCAACGCAACAGACGTGTATTGTTCCCTTAGTGCAGTCAGAGATGAAAACAGATGAGTGGCTGGTAGGTGATAATTAGCCTCTCTCTTCCACACCTGATGTGACACATCAGATACTAACCATCAAAAGACCTGCAGGTTTCTGGCTAACCTATACAAATCTCTGTATGTGGCCCCCACATGCAACAGTTACAACAAATTTCTCAAAATCTGGCAAATTGCTATGATAGATTTCCACTGATTAAACCTTTAAAACATAATACACATTCATTTAGACATATTTGCTAACATAAAAATGGTTCTGAAGAACATGGGAAGCAGCTGGATTAACTTTATGCCTCCTGGTTTTACCTCTGTTTGTGGATAACAGATACTGCAAAAACCAGATGGTGTAACACCTAAAGCCAGCTGGACACAGGCCTGCAGTAACCCACCCATCACTAATTCATTTGCATTGTTCTCCATGTCTTCCTTCAGAAAGAAATTTTAGGCCTAAATTAAACCTTTAAGCAAGGTAGGCTTCATAGTAAACAAACGAGTAGCTGGGGAGGGGAGAACAATTTGCTAAGAAACTTCAGAAGTCTTAGTATCATACTGACGTGATAATAACACTCCATCAGTATTATTATGAATAAATACTGATAACTGTGTCTCTGGTTACATAAATACACACAGAGGTGCAAAATGAGAGTTCAGTAAGAAACAGTGCTATTCTACAACTAAGCAAAAAGATGAAAAGGAGTTTGATCACCTATAATGCCACCAACCCTGGAAAAGCTACAGTACCTCAATTACTATGATGCCACAGTTCTTGTACTCAATATTGACAAGGCAGATGATAGTTGTGGTTATGGTACTGACACAGCATTTCCCGTCATCAGGAGTACTGAGGACATGTTGCTGGATGCCTTAGTTTTTTACCTGCTTAGTTCCGTGTTTAATTATGTAGAGCAATTTCAGCAAGCTTCTACCTTGTATATCCTATTAACTTAAAATAATTACTTCCAGTCTGAAAGACTTTTCTGAAATATTCAATACTACTGTGGCATTAAGTAGACTTTTTGGACACATACAGTTTACTTCACTGTTAGCTTTATTTATCAGAGAAACATCACACACAGCGAAGAAGATTTCTAATATACTTTTTCCTCATAACTTCAGACCTCTTGACTTCCCAAATCATCTCTCAGATGAAAAATATTTTTCTCTCACCCTCACACAGAAGAGAAAGATAACCTCTACCCTCAATTCCTGCTCCAGTAAGCCAAGCAGGACATCATTGATTTCATTGACTTCACAGCTGCAACGAATTCATCCACACAGAGATACCCACTTAGCTTAGCAGGCTAAAGAGAGTTAGAAAAGCATGATGGAAAGGAAAATACTTCAAAGAAAACTACATTACAAAGAGAGCATTGCTCACATACAGACACTGATCACAATCACTTGTATTAATCTTGAATCCGTTTTCTCAAACCGAAGCAGGTTTGCTAAAACTGATGGGACCTGCTCAAGTTAAAACAATGTCACCAGTACAGCACATCCAGCAACAAGATAACAAGAGTCAGAATTCTTCCATTAAGCTATGTTTAAATTCCTGGTCTTGACTTTTAGCAAAGAGTTGCTACCAAACTTTTGGTGGTGTACGTTTAGCTCTAAAACAAATCCACATTCCAGATCACTTGGGGATAAACAATGCTAAACATTTTCTAATGGAGCCCCATGGAAATTGTTTTATAGCTAAAACATGAAAGGTGTTGCTTTACTTATTCCATAACCCCAGTGATAATTACATTTGTTCTGTTTAATCATCTTAAAATTTTAGAGTTGTGAAAAAGCCACAGACTTGTAAATTGTTCTTTTTCTTTAATTATCAGGTTTTAACAGATATCAAACATACATTAGCATCTTCAGTTCACAGGTATTTTACAAGTTAGCTTGAAAAGCACTTTCCTACCCCAAGGGTCTCTGTCATCATCTGCAACTTCAAGTTTCTATTGAAATACAGCAACAACCTTTCCTCACTTTCTCATGCTTAACTGGGTTGCTTGTAGAACATCTCAGATCATCCTTATCTGACTCCAAGTGAAACAAAAAGGGAATTTAAGCCATTATATTCCTAAAAGGGGTCTTCAAGATATTAAGCATATTCAAAAGACAAAGCTACCTGTAAATCAAAGTTGTTCGCATTTTATTACAAACCTACAAAGGAGTAATATTTTAGAAGACTTCCTAACACATTTCTCCAAAAACCTCACTTAGGAAAGAACAGTGAACAAACGGAAGAACTATCAGGAGCCAAATAAAGGAATACGTGCAAAAGAATGATGTCAATAAAAAAGAGTCACTGCCCCAACCCCAAGCCCCATAAACTAGTAACATACAGGTTTGAGAAAGAAGTTGTTCTTACCTAGAGTCATCCAGCTGATAATTTGATTCAATAGAGGCAATCCCTGCTTTTTCTTAAGACTGTCATGGGTGCTGCTCACAACATATGTTGAAAGCGCAATACTCAACACCTACAAAGCAGAAATCAGACAATGAAACACATAATGCATGGATCTCTGCCATCTCATACCAAATATGCAAATATGCTTCAGGTTTGCATAAACCCCTCATCTGGATCAACATAAGAATGAGAAGTCTTATATGTAGTGTTGAGTATTTATAGATTTAACAAAAAAATTTGCTTTTAAAGACTTCCTTCTAGTTTATCATTACTATCAATTTGGGCTATTTTTTAATTTAAAGAAGTGCCCTAGATCACTGATTTGACATGAAATGCTCTTTGTCACTTAAACATTCATGTAAACCACAGAAAACATATGCCCCAAGTTCTTTAAGGAGCACTTGTCCTCAAAAAGCAACTATGAAGAACTAGCAGAACGTCTGGTTTTGCTGCCATATCAGGTACAGAGTGAAGGGCAAGGGTAGCTAAAGCAAGAACTATGCATGGGCAGCACAGCTCCTCTAAGAAAAGACAGCAGCAGCAGAGCAGAGCGGAGGTGGATTTTAAGAGACAAAAAGCTGCTGCAATCTTGGCAGACTGTTAAAATGAAACTGTCTGCACCACCTCAAGCACAGCCCTCTGCTTTGTAGAAGCAGCCAGGCTCAGGATTGTTCTTTTCTTTTTCCCTTGACTAATCGTAGAGACATCACTCAGTCATCAAGTAGGTGCAAAAAACCTGAGGAAAATTACCCCATGAGTTAGTTATTTCTGAAAGATTGCAATTATCCAAGAAAATACTTGAGCCAAGTTTTCAATTACTGCTATTTATTCATAACTCTGCAGTTCCACTAAAAGGTAAATCAAGTGATACTTTGCAAACAGGCGTTTTAAAATTGCATTACAAGATATAATTGCTGCTGTGGCTTTTTTTAGTGCAAAGCACCTACACAGTCTTCACATTCATCACTTTTTACCATATGAATTGCTGTCATTCCCTTGCCAGACGCAGTGATACTTAGTGATACCTGCCCAGAGTATCAGCATCCTTTTTTGTTCCAGCCTCTTCACAGGTGCTTTGTATCTGTTGCTTCTATTTAATTTCAGGCCACAATAACATGTAACTTGTACTTCTGTGTGACATCAAGAAGCTACGTCAAAGCATTAAGCCTCCAAAAGCTCAGGGAATTGGCCCCTTTAAACCTCTGATGTTTATTTGGGATGCTTTTGCTGTATTCAGGCCAGATGTTTCCCCTTTGACGTATCTGTTCAACTTTTAGCCTCATGAGATCTGGTAATCCCTCTGCTATTCCCTAGTCACTGGTGAAGTCATTTTGCACTCACTTTATGTCATCTCCCATAATACATCTTATGCTTTGAAAGACTTGTGATGACCTGGGCACATTAGTAAACCCAATTTAGTGCTGCTAGATCTATGCCAATGTCCAGGGAAGGGATCAGCACCCACTTTTGAGACTCCCATTTTCACAGTTTACGTAATGTTCAAACTGCTCTCTGCCTTCACCAACATCAGAACTAGAACAGCACAGAAGGTACATACAGATAAAAAATGAGGTCTCTTGCTAAGAATATGTCTTCTTTCCTCTTCCACAACCTTCTCCAAAATTACAGATTATTCTTGCACAGTTTAAGAGCAGGCCTCTGAGAAACACTCATCTGTAGGTCACAGCTAGAAAGAGGATATCAAGGGTGACATCTGCAGTCCAACACCTCTTTGTGAGAAGCTCTCCTAAGCAACGAACATGGTAACCCATAGAGAGAATGGTAGGAGAATCAGCATCACCAGCTGGATGCTACACAAGGCTTGTTAGAAACACTCCTCCTCTCCCCTAGTTCCACAAATACAACACAGAACCCTACTGTTCATTTCTCCTAATTTAGAGGAGAAAACTAATAAACTGACCACCTTGGACCCACATGAAGTTCAAGCCTCCCAGGAATAACAACTTGGCCCAACATTACCAAACAATGGAAACAGCAGTGTTTTCAGTAGTGCAGCAAAAACTGGACTTCACCTATGGAACTGCTGGCAAAGATAAACTGATGTTCTCTGCAGCAAAAAATATTAAGTTGTACAGTAAGCACTGCAGCAGTCTAGCTGATGGATTATATATAACTCCCCTTTTCACCATACCAGAGGCCTTAATGACTTCTCAAACATCACAGAATCGTTTAGGTTGGAAAAGACCTTTACAGTCACCAAGTCCAACTGTTAACTCTGCCATGTCCATCAAAGTCCACCACTAAGCCATGTCTCTAAGCATCATGCCTACGTGTCTTTTAAATAGCTCCAGGGATGGTAATTCCACTACTTCCCTTGGCAGCCTGTTCCAATGCTTGACAAACCCCTTCAGACAAGAAATACTTCCTAACATCCAATCTAACCTTGCCCTGGTGTGTTGTGAGGCTGTTTACTCTTGTCCAGTCACTTGTTACTTGGGAAAAGAAACCTATCCCCACCTCACTGGAAGAGAAGAGTAACATTAATCAAAAGGCAATCCTTCATTCCTGCTTTAGCGATATCAAGAGAAAACCTAAGAAACTGTTGGCAATTTTCTGAAACTGTGAGGGTATAATTAGATTCTTCTGCCTCAAGCAAACAGTGGCATGTATCAAAACTTCAAAATAAGGTCTAAACATAACTGGTTTTTCTTGTAACAGAAATGCAAATGTATCCATATAAAGTTACTGAGGCATACATTTGTACTTTCTAAATTTCTTTATTTATATACTTTTGCTAAAAAATCTTTTTGATTGTGCTATTTGCTTCTCTGGGACTTTTTTGTTTCTTTAAAGCTAATACCCATGCTGGAAATTCATAGTGTGTAGGTACAAAAAACAGTGAATAAATGAGTAGCCTGTAAATGACCTCTCAGGTCCATACAGGTATGTATTTTAGCCATTTGTCATTCTTTCCCCTCCTCCTTTTGAGTTCCAATTACGAAAATAACCAATTTGAGCTCCATACGTATACTACTGGTGTAATGAATGCATTGCTTAGCTCAGTAAGAAACTCCAGCACATAATAAAGTATAGCTAATAAATCTGGTCCTAAAAAAAAACCATTATCTTCTAAGAAGTTAAAAAAAAAAAAAAAAAAGAAAAAGAAAGGAGGACAGCAGACATGCAAGGTATTATCAGAATCTTAAAAGCTCTCTAGAACTTAATTAGCACCTACTACGAAAAGATCTACCTATTTCATGAAGCTATAAAGAATAAAATCCACTAATCTTTCATCTGAAACAAGATTTAGCCAACAGAAAGTCAGCTCAGTATTAGTCTCACATTGTTACTCAACAACTAGAAACAGGAAAGAATGCCTTGAACCAGCAAGCCTATCCTTAGTGTGCATGCACAATTCCCGCAAAGGTCACTGGAAGTTATATACACAGACTGAAGGCAGGACAAACTCTCAAACTCTCCGAGTAGAGCACCAAGTGTGTAAGCACATCACTCTATCAATATACACAAATATGCACAAGATGAGCTTTGAGAGCATGGCATTATGATATTTAAACGTGTATTACCACGAGCACATGGTCCTCTTGAAATCGTCAAGGGGAAAACTCTAAGGAACAGTCATTCTTCAAAGGGATGGCCTTCGTAGGAACACGTTCTTAGAAAAGTATGTAAAAATTTGCACATAAAACCCCTTCAACATTAAGGATTACTGGAAAGCAGCAACTGACCTGACAAAAATACACTCTCAGATCTTCATTATTTCTGTATTTCTTTTTGTTTTTACAAAGAGATGCCAGTAAGAAGCAAGAGATCAAGAGAGTCAGCAAACCAGTTGCTAGTCTGTAAAAACAAAAGAACAATAAAATCCCAGGAAGCATCATCAAAATGTTCAGGAAACTTTCACAGAAGTGCTCTTCATTAAGATCAAATAATTCATTACAGTATCAAGACTTAATACAATAAGGAAACATCAACATCCAGCTTTAGAAAAGCAAAATCCAATCCAGAATTAAGTGTGGTTTGGTTGGTTTGGGTTTGTTTTTTTAATGTAGTGGTCATCTTGAAGTTTTTTTGGTGGAGTTGGGTGCGTTTGGGTTTGGTGTTATGGGATTTTTTTTAAGACAAGCTTGCCATTCACAAACACAATTATTCTTTTTTTTCATGGCAGTGGCAAAAACCCCCCCTCTATTTTGGCCATAAGACTGTTCTGTCACCCATTATTTTTAGGAACTTTTGATTACCTCCAAATAATATTTTGAACAAAATAGTAACAGTGATTGGTGATCTAAAGTTAGGTCTTCAAGGTTTGTCCAACCATCTATCAGGGTATTTATACCACAATAACTAACAAATAAATTGTTATGCAGAAATACCTCACATTCAGTAAAATCAGGCCACACAGGCATATATATCTCAATAGCAGTTTCCAAGTCTAGGGAACCTGCTTCAGTGCCTGACCCTCCTCAGTGTAAAATAAGTGTGTTTTTTCATACATGTAAATGGAATTTCCGGCATTTAAATTTTTGCCCATTTACTGTCTCTTCACTAGACTTTGAGAAGAATCTGTCATCTTTAATCTTCTCTCCCAGACAAGTATTTATATACACTGATAAGATCTTCCTGCATCTTCTCCAGAATAACCAGTTCCAGCTCTCTCATTTCTCCTCCAGAATAATTAGCCCCAGCTCTCACTCACTCTCCTGTGACAGATTCTCTAATCCCTTATTCATCTAAATGACCATTCTCTGGACCAGGTCCAGTATATTCACATCACTCTTTCCAGAGGGCCCAGGACTGGATGCAGCAATTTCAGATGAGTCCTGGCAGGGCTGAGTAAGGAGGAATAATCACCTTCCTCCTGCTCACCATCCTGGTAATGCCAAGGATACCACTGGACTTTCCTGCAAGGGGCACTTTCCAGTCCATGCCCCAGACTTTCAAACAGGTCTCAGCGGTCTGAAGCCTGGGTTCCTGATGGCCAGTCTTACCAGTAAAGGAGGTAAAAGAAGGCTCAGACTTCAGTGTCCTTTATCTCCAAGTCCCCATCCTAATCAGCTGCTGGGCCACATTTTCCCTAGTCTTCTTTTGCTGCTGTATACTGTCTTGTTGCACTTTACATCCTGCACCAGATTCAACTTCAGGAAAGCTTTAGTTTTCTTAACCTATCCTGCATATTCAGACAGCATATCTATGTTCCTCCTGGATCATTCGACCTGGCTTTCACCTCCTGCATGCTTCCTTTTTATGTCTGAGTTAGGAGCTCCCTGTTTGTACCATACAAGTTTTATTAATGTACTCAAGAAGCCCTGTCCCAATATATAGTGCCACTGCTCGAGAACAGATCTAATATATGCATTCTGACACTCTGATTTCTCCCTTCCATATCTTTTCTCCCAGCATCTCCTTATCTCCAGTATCCTGAGGTGCCACGCATACATGTATTTTTAATTGTTGCTTCAAGCCTTTTCAGCTTCAAGAACTCCCTTAACAAGATTCAGACAGGCACAAACCGTTTCACAGGTACAACGTTTCATTAGAAGAATAAACAGGAAGATGTACAGCCTGGGTAAGGTGAATGTAAAGAAGTGTCAGGGAGAAAGATCTAAAGGTAGTTTAATTCCATTTTGATTTCCAAGCTGTGCTCAAATGTTTTAAAGAATAAAACCCCCTCGGTTTGGATCAGCAGAAATAAATAAATGTATATACAGCTGAGAGGTTGTAATACAGCCAAAGAAAATCTGTCCTGAATATTTCTAACATGCCCAAGCATCAAGACTAAGAAGAGCTTTCAATAGATACATTTAAGTCACAATGAAAAATATAGAGGCAGAATGCCAATAATTCTGGAAATATCTGGGCTCATAATTCTACCTGCAATCATACATTACTGCTCAAATCCGATTATTTTACTGAGGATCAGGCGCCCTGCTCTGACGGGGCACAGCATCTTCTGCCAGACAGCAGAAGGAACCATTGCAGTGTAGGTCAATTCAAGTCTTTCTCGGCAATAATGGCACCACAAGCCTAACGCTCTCAGGCCAACCACCTGGACTGCATCTAGATATGAGAGAATGCTGGTGTGATGAAGGAGCAGCTCACAAGAGGAGAGGAACAGATGACAAAGATGCACTAGATGCAAAAAAAGATGCAAATCAACAACTGTAGAAAATCAGACAAGCAACACCAGAAAGGAAAACGTAGAACAGAGAACAAGTGAAGGTGGAAAAAGAATAGACAAAGGAGACAGTGAAGAAGAAGAGAGCTTTGCCCTAGTCTATTCATTCTACTTCCCTGAATCTCTCATTAGGTATAGAATGCTATTCAAAGACAGATTATTCAAAATTAGATGGAGGAATTCAGAAAGATGCTGTCAGAGTAAATTGCTTTTGAAGAAATGCTCTTACGTGCCAGTATTATTTACCATGTTTGCACCCCAGTGAAGCTCCTTCTTTAATGATGACCTTTATTTTTATGTAAAGTTTGCGAATTTTTGTATTGTGATAAATGTTTCCCTTGCCAAGAAATTACAGAATAATGTAAAGAGCAAATAGATGAGGCAAAAGAATTAAAAGCCTATTCTCATTCACATTAGTGAGCAACTAAGGTCTCTACAATCATGTTCCTGATAATCATTTAAATTCTGAATTTCAATACCTGTCTCAGCCAGCTTTTAATAATACAATTCCTCACGTATCTCAAAAGGCAGCCTAAATTATGAATAATCAAAGAGGGAAATAAAAAGCTTAAACAACAAAATGAGAGTCTTACACCAGAGGAATGTTTGGTTCTCTTCCTACAACAGGCATTAAAGGAAATATTGCCAGGAGCACACATAGAAGAGTCCAGATTGACGCGCGTGTCTAAAGGAAATAAATATATAAAAGGATTATTTTGGAGGTCATCTGGGCAATTGTCTAATCAGAAAAATATACCTCAGCGAGCTACTAATGGCTACTAGCATCTCCCAAAGCAACCCCCCCACTTTATCAAGAGTAAACTTAACTGAAAATAGAGCACAAGATCATTGGTGTTACAGTACTTCAATTTAATTTAGAAAAGAATCTCATTTACATGGCTGTCAAAATCCTATCAAAGACAATGAGAATCAAGGCTAAGATTATACTTAAAAGCACTTTCTTCAAGTGTGGCCTTCACACACATTGCAGTCACTAGAAAGCTGATGAGTAACCTTATGGAAGTGGAGAATAAAACTAATCTCATCAGAAGTTTACAACAGCTCACCAATCACCTATTCTCTGGCAACATGGGAACATTTTCCAGTCATTAAATCTGAATTCCATTTGACTTAACTACCATAATCATCTAAGTTGTTACTTACATTCCTTGCTAGGAGGAAAAAACCCCAACCCTATCTCCAGGTATTTGCTTCTAAATAAAAACATCAAAAGTTATAGGCAGAATTAAGCTCAAGGCAGATTCAAATTCCCCAAAGGAAATTTTCAGTGCTACAAAACATCTTCCCTGTATACACAGCTTTAAGTTACTCAATTGCTCAAATACAATAAAAAAATGGAAATAAACAAATACAAGCCTCCATTCCTGACAGTTCTTGCAGAGCAAGACTTAGCAATTCAACTCCAATTTTTCTGTTGTTTGTTTTAATTAAAATGTTAATGCTACTCCAGAACTCTAGGTTTTAGGTATTCTGTGAAATAAGAGATGTTTGAATAAACTAATGAGAGAAAGGTCTCTTATATCAAAGGTTGATTCACTTCACAACCGTATCTACAGAAGTGGAGTTTTTTCCTAGGAAAAATAGTACAGAAAGCTGCCTCGAAAGAGCAGTGTGTGCCAGCTGATTGCAGACAGTGACGAATTGAACAAGCATTTTCCAGTTATCTTCTTTCTTTTGTTTTTTTTTTTTTTTTTTCTTTTCCCCAATAAATGACCATATTACTCAAAGGGTGGCACATCCACCAATCGTGCATGTCAACTCTTTTGTTACTGTGACAATTTGATAAGTGATGTGCATTTCATACCACTCAGTCAAGCATTTTTCAGTTATCATTAACAACAGAAAACTGATAGCTAACTCATAGCTACTGCAAAATTCTTAAGCAGTCTTATTTACTTATGTTGTATAAGAGATCTATCCAAATCATATTAAATTCCTCTGCCTTGCTACATGCTGCTCATGATGGAGATCAGAATAAAAGCATAACTGAACAAAAACCTAAAGCAGCATTCCGAAGAGACCAGTCCCAATATCCTGAGATGCAATCAACTGTCGGCCATTTAAAATGTTCTTTCTAAGCAAAGCAATACAGTACCTTTGCTTGGGCCCACAATTGCGTGATCACTGGCCAGCCAGCGAAGACAAGGAGACCAAGAGTAAGAGTAGAGCGGTAGAAAAAGCTGAAGACCTAATTAAAAAGAAAAGAAAATCCAACAGAAGACTGAAAACCAAGCACATTAATAAAACTTACAGTTCCTCAAAGAGGTGGAATGCTAGCTGTAAGATAACCTGTTGATACAGATGGATAAAATACTTACTAGTATTTCAATTCCCAGTATACAAATGAAGATGAATCCTACAGACTGAACCATATTATGTGATAAGAGATTTGTGGCAAGGTCTTGAATAACAGGAAGTCTGTTCAAAATGATGGAACAAGATAAAAATTATTTTTAAAAAACAGAAAGATCAAAGGATTTTATCTTTGAAGGGCAAGGAGAGGGGTCAGAGCCCATAAAACATTTCAGGTATTGCTGATTTAGAAACAGAGTGGGTGATGGCCTGAGGCACCTTCTGCCCAGCTTTACTTGATATAAGATCCACAATAAAACCCTCCATCTTTTTCCCTCTCATTTCTAGCTCATCTTCACCAGTATTTGGACAAGCTTCAGATATCTAAATCAACTCTGACTTTATGAACAGTTTTAGTTATGCTGTGCTTAATGTTCATCATAACTGATGAAACATTCAGAAGCTTTAGAGAGAGAGAGGAAAAAAATCCCCAGTTAGCTTTTCCAGTGTTTTATGAAGCAGCTCATTATCTAACTGCAGTTGGTCTAATTTTCTCTGAATAATACTGAGTTAGTAGCTACAGAATTGCCAGTATATTAGGTAATAGAAATCATAATGTAACAAGTGGTTTTGGATTTAGAGTGAAAGGAGACCCAGACAAGACAAGTTTGTTATAATATCAGAGCACAGTCTTCAACAGGACCAGTACATCTTCTCCAAAAGCAGATGGAGTTCAGCATACTTAACACTTTGCAGGATCAAACTATTCCAAAAGTACTGGAAAAGAACAGCCTGTCCCATTTTACAAAAGAAGTCAGCTGCTACAGGTATTTGCCCAAGAGTTTAGCACCCTTTTGTTACAGTCACAAGAGTACTAAAACCATTTTGTCTTGGAAAGACATTAATTTATTTTTGCTAATAGGAAAGATATCTTTTAGAACCAGCAGCCATATCAGTCAGTTTGGAAACCACCCTATATGTCAAGTGAAATATAACCCACAGTCCTCTGGGATGTCTCAGGAACATTTCCGTAAGTTTAATAAAATTATATAGAACCTTTTGTCCCAAATTTATGGGAAAAAATTATTTGTCAACAAACAGGAAGCAAAGACCCAGTTTTATAAAGCATTCTTTCTAAAACGTATTCTTTACTTACTCTTTCACAACTGCATACCACACTGGCACTGGCAAGAGACAGTATATGTAGTATGTCCAAGGACATGTTTGAATCAACAGGAAAAAAGCTATTATCATTCCAACAAAGGCAAAACCATAGAAGAGAACAGTAGATTCCTGTAAAACACATGTTGGACAAACATTCCTGAGACAGCAACAAAATGTTTTAAACTCCTCACCATTTTCCATTTGTTAGTTACACAGTAAAGCAAACGTTACTTTAGCAGGGCCGCTCAAACTGCCTCCTGTCTCTGTGCACAACTCTGGACATTGTTTCCAGCCAGATAAAAAAAAAAAAAAAAAAAAAGGAAAAGGCAAACCAACCGCTGGATTTGAAGACTTAACTCTAAATATCCCCCTACATCAGGTCCTGCAGTAAAATCTGTGCAGGTAAGGCACACTTGTACAGTTTGGAAGGCCAATGTATGCAGTATTATTTATGTTCAATGAATACCTAAAATCCATTGGAAGTCTGAAACGCTAAGGGTCATGGGAAAAAGAACTCTCTTAAATTTGGATTCAAAAACCAGACTTAACTTAGCATATAACGTTTTGAGTTCAAGTTTGTAGCATTAAGGTCAAAACATTTAATGAAAATTCCACTAGCATGTGTTTCCTCCTCCTGATTGAGACATTTGTAAGAAAACTAACTGAATTATAATATAATGCATTAACTCCAACTGGAAAATGCCAACTTTTCAGGATTTAGGGACAGCTAAAGCTGAAGGAGGCTTGCAACCAACCTCCCACAGGAAAGACAGCCTTTACTCAAAGAATTTGCGATTTCAAGATTAAACAGAGGACTAGAGTCACATGGTACTAAAAGACTCCTATAATAGCTAGAGCTGTCAATATACTTAATCCTAACCTACACCACCAGCTTTGGGCTTTCTAAAAATAAATAAAAGAATTAAGATATGAGATGTACTCAAAGAAACACGTTCTTGGACTAAGAGAGCTGTAAGGAGGAACATCAAAGAGAAAGAAAATTTTTAAAATGGATAATCTCAGTCAGGTAAATTAGGCAGGGACATCTCACGCTAAATCATGTCACCCAAGGCTCTGTCCAATCTGGCCTTGAACACTTAGTTTAGTAGTTTTAAATCTTACATTTGCTGACATATAGATAGAATGAATGTGTAGAGGAATGACAGGCACACAATGTAATTTATCATCAACTGAGTAAACACATACAATCAACATTTTATTCCACAAAGAGATATAAATATTATAGAGTTCAGCATAGTTGGTCATGCATTGAAAATGGAAACCAGATTTGCATTTTCTGAGGATGTTTAAAAAGTTGATTAAAAGGTTAGGCTTCTGCTAAGCAAAATAACACACTACTCTAAAAGTAAAAGTTTTTTCATATGCTTCATAAGAAGCCAAAAACTTTTGAAGATTATATATACAGGATGTGCAGTTTCATTATTCAGAGGCTCCTTTCAGATCTTATAAGGCAGTGCTTTGCAGAAGACTATTCGTCAATGGTAGATTAGTTTCTCAGCAAAATTCTTTAAGTAGCTCCAATATTAGCTATAAACAAAATAACTTCCATATTTGAAGGATTAGCTTCACACTGTGATTCCGTAAGTATTTAGGAACACTAAAAAAGGTTTTTTACAGAAAAAGACCTCTTACTAAAACTGAGTAAAGAAAAATTCTATAAACAAAGAGCTAAGAAACCTAATTTTTTCTACCATTGCCACTAGTATAAAATTTACCTTCAACAAGTGAAATCAGTATGCCAAATTAAAATCCGATGTCAACTAAAAATGTGAAGTTTTTGCTTAAAGCAGTTATTAATATGCCTGATACTCACTCTGTTTACTGTAATTATTTTGTTCATATCTGACACAACATGCATCTTGGATTATTTCTTCTCAGTTATTTGATGAAAGAATTTAAATCATGTAGTACAGCACTTATGAATATTTCTTATTTCAATTTTCTTTGATCACTTTCATTAAAGGCTAAGACTATCTCATTTCAACCAGTAGTAAAAACCTCAAGATAGCATGATAGGGATTTTCTCAAAGTAGTATACTGAAGGCAGTAAAGATGCGACATGAGTACTCATTCTCAGTTACATTATCAAATGAAACAGTTCCCTTTATTTTGAAATAAACTCTTGAGTTTGGGATACCCTCCCCCACCAGGGCTTTAATCCTTCTCTACTGAAATGGTAGCTTTTTGCTTATTCACCTTTTCAACATATCTCTGTTCCTGATGAATGGCTGAAAGTAAATTAATTCCCTAGAATTTTGTACTTTGTCAAAAATCAAACCATAATAATATTGTCAAAAAAAGCTTCCTTCATCTTAGATGTCTTCTGCTGCACCCTTGCAAATCACAGAGTATGACAGCAAGCCAATCTGTGAAACCACGGTTCACCTTTCTGTTAAAACATGTGATGCATTTTAAAAATGCCATGACTGGACTACACAGCTTCTGAAAACTGATTTCACATTGCCAGAGAGAACAGGAATAAAATAATTTACATGCTACTTTCTTTTTTATCCTTGCAGTAAAGAACACAAATCAAAATGGAAGCCTGAAGTCTCAGTACTTGCAAATAAGTATTATTACAACAGAGCACTGACTTTTCTACAATCTACACTGAAAACTGACTTTTGGTTAAAGACAGACCCTCTAATAGTTTTAAATCACTGTGTTTGCTTACACTTGCATTAGCATCTAGTAAAATGCACAGATGTAGGAAGGAAGCAACCAAGAAAGGATAGTACTGAATAGTACTGATAGTACTCTTACACAGTTTAGGAATATGGATCCTAATAAATGGACCAAACAAATGCTTGTAACCAAATGGTAACACTGTGGAGGATTACAGTAACTAGAAAACTACAGTTTGCCAGTATCTACACGTACTCAAAAAGGGAGAGACTGAGCATACATATAATGCTGAAAACTGTTAGAAAAAAATAACTGCATGTTTCCAACCTACCTTATTATTAGTCTGGACAGCCTTGGTCAAATTGGTATGGGTCTTGATAATCACCAAAATTACGTAAGTCGTCCAGCCCACAAAACTCATTGCAATACTTAAACCCAGGAATAATCTGTCGTAAGTATGGTAATAAGACAAGCCTTCCAAAGCAAGGTTAATCAGCATTTTGCACAGAGATATCTAAGGCAGATAAAACACAGAAGCAACAGTTTAGAGTAAGTTCCATTTCACAAATTGGTGTAACTGAGCACAACTGGAGCTCAAGCACCTCCATTACTCTTGGCATATGTGTCCTCTCCATGCTGAGGTGTAGTGTTTTGGCCAGCTCAAACTGCTGGAGTACATACAGCTTTGGGCTTCTGTTGGACATAAAGGCAACCATTATTTGGCTCCTTCACCATCATCCCTGGCCACAACAGGCAAAAGCCACAGAGATAGCACACCTTGAACACTACCTACCATCAAGCATGCTGCTTTTTTTCCCTATTAATATTTGACCATACATATTCCAGTATAAGTAACCCCACAAAAAACCCATTGTGTGCTTCTGAAGGCACAACATTTACATAAAAGGAGGATTATGGATGCAGCCAAGACCTGGAACAAAAACTCACAGGTTCTACTGCTGAAATGTATAAAATGTCTCCTATAAGTAAATGTGTGCAAGGCAAGCAGTAGTATTGGGAAATCAAAAAGAAAACCTGCTCCCAGAGCAAAATAGATCCACCGATTTAAACTGAGCTATTTCCCATTTACAACAAGGTAAATAAAAAGGGACAAGTTATAAAACAGATTTATCTGTTCTGTGCATAAAACAGTAATTTATTACCCCGAGAACCATATTAGGTAAAAAGAAGAGCTGAGCAATAACATATAATGGAGTTATTCTTCCACGCATCTGGCAGGTTAAATGTAATCATAGAATCATGGAACAGTTAGGGTTGGAAAGGATCTTAAGATCACCTAGTTCCAACCCCCCTGCCATGGGCAGGGACACCTCACGCTAAACCACGGCACTCAAGGCTCTGTCCAACCTGGCCTTGAACACTGCCAGGGATGGAGCATTCACAACTTCCCTGGGCAACCCATTCCAGCGCCTCACCACCCTTACAGTAAAGAACTTCTTCCTTGTTCTTCCTTAATCTTACATATTCAACTTTTTCATGTACTTTCTAACACAAAAGTCAGTGACCAAACTAAACCTGTTAAAATGACTTTTTTGTATCACTTAGCTCTACAAAATATTTCTGTGAATGTGAGAATGCAAGCACTGGTGAACTGCACCCATGAAGTACCCTGTCGCACAGTGAGTGGTAGCAAATGCTTAGGAAAGTGATACCGGAACTGAGAAGCACAGATTGACTCCACATATGGCTCCCAGTCTCTGATAAACTGAAATGCGAAACTAAAAACAAGAACAGCTGGTTCAAGTAAAAGAACAAAACAAAGCAAGATCTACGATGGAGCAAGACTTTATTTCCTTTATATAAGATTATTTCCTTTAAGCTATAAGCTAATTCCATAGCTTATACATAGTATAAGCCTAAGAAGCGTGAACATAAACTACATTCCTTGGTTACTCTCTCAATTTACTGCTTGCTACAGTGGGAAAAAAACATGCACTGTGGGTGAGTATACTATGGAATGGTAACAAACAATTTAATAAGTATGAGAAGAAATACAGAAGACAATATTATTCATTAGAACTGATGTCAAAAAGCAAAATTTTGGAGACTTACAGTAGGATTTTATTTATGTTAATGAGATGTACATCATAAGGAAGGAAAAAAAGTTTTATTTCCCAGTTTCAAGTTAAACAAACCTAAATATTTATATATAATAGAAATTCCTTTAAGAAAGCATATAGCAAAAGCAGACTCACCGCTTCATCATACTTCTGTTGCTGAATATATAGTCTTGCTTTCTTTAAATAGTTGATCTGTTCAGAATCAGAAAGTGCTCTGTACAACGACATAAAGAGATATTAATGTTTCTCCTCTTCATGAGCAGAAAAAATTTGCTTTTTAATACAAAAAAGTTACTCTGGAATGAAACATATACAAATATTCTGAACTTCATTAAAGAGAATTAGGTAATTGGAACTAATCTGCTCCTCTACATTCATATGCACACTTATGTCAACACTGCTGCCAACATATCCCAAGATCTTTTCATTATGAAGCTTTTTTATTTTTAACGTAGGTGCTTATACCTAATACTGCTGAAAATTTTATCCCTTGTGCATTATTACTGACCATCGCTCTGGCACATACAAGAATTAATCAATTTAACTGATTTGATAGATGATTGTAAGCAGTTCATAAGCCTGTCAAGCATAGGACAAATTGTTCAGATTCCACACTAACAACAGATGATACCCAACAATCTCCTCTTTGAAAAATAAGAGCTTCTTTCCTCTTACACAGGGAATTATTAGCACATCCGCAGAGCCGGGGTTAACAGTTACCTGGCTACATTGAGGCCAGTAAAAAAAAAAATGTCTTTGATTTGAATACATTTGATCATCAACCTAAATATTTGCTACAATTCTTCCCTTATAGAAAGCAGCAACACGAGAAACAAGGCAGTCAACCAATCTTCACTGAACAAAGTTAAAAAGAGTAAATGAAGTAACTGACTTAAGAAATGTTTCGACTCTTTTCAATCTAGAAAAGAATCAAAAGATGGTATCTATAAACAAGCAGGAAGAGAGAGTTCTTGTGGAAAAAGGGTGGAAAAGATGATGACAAGGTGATGGTAAGTGTTTGATCACCTTAACTCTGGGAAAGAGAACAGAGGACTTTAGAAAACAGTTGAAAAATAGGAGAGTGAATGTTGGTTGTTCCTGCACCTTCAGGACATGCCCTAAGAAAACCAGCCTTACAGCTCTACATGCTGAGGTTTACCAGCATGCAGCCAGCAAGTATGCACTGAAGCTGGCAGTGACTGAGGTTAGAACCAATTCTTCCATTAGGCAAATCAGACTCACATACTGCCTCAAGGAATATGTAACCATCAAGTTTTGCTAAGTTTTTTTGGCAGGGGAAAGGGAGAAAAACACAAAACCAAGGTGGGAGTTTCCACCACGTATGGAGATTAATAGTAGGGAAAAAAAGTAACTTGCTTTTAGGTAAGGATTTTAAAAATCTGGAATAAATACTAAGCAGCTTTATTTAGAACTTAAATGCATCCAAGACATTCCTATGTTCACTATCTCATTTTTGTTGTTTTACACATACTGTTTTCCATTGATTTTTATCCTTGTCATACTCAATGCAAATTTCTAATAAGCTAAAATTATCTTGCACTTTATATCTTTAGTCATTTAGCTATAAACCCCTTAATTATTGTTTTACTCTCAATGAATCATTTTATAGTTAATGAACAATAGACTTCACCTATGCCTTCTTAGATGACAGCATCTGGAATCTCTGTGCATGAATGGTGTAACAGAATAAATAGGGTTTTTAAACAGTAAAGCTTCAGTAAGTCAAATGCAGAAGGCAATTATTTTGTCAAACGGGGTTATCATTAGCAGGTGCATTGTTAATTTTCAATAGCTAACATACCACATGTTTTACTTTACTTCCATATGTGTGCTTTTCAAGATGCTAAATTTACAATTGTTTTTGTAAAGTTTGAATTCCACCAGAAACTAAGGACTGTTCATATGTAACAGTATCAAAATACAAGTATCAGCCTGAATGCAAAGTTGGACTATCATATTAAGATTTTTTGCCTCTGTATTAAGCAAAAACTCAAAGAAGTGGTTAAAGAATTTGCGCACATCACAACAGACTAGACAGAACAGTTACCAAATACGCTGGTTATCTCTCAATTAAGGAATGCGTATCGTTCACCTAAGCAGTTTATCATCTGTTGAGGACCCTGGCCCACTTCCTAAAGTTGACAAAGTTGATGGAAGATTTACAAGGAACCCCTTGCTAGATGTAGCAGAAAGTATGAAAAGACAAAACTGAGCCATGAACAGAAATGGAAAGTTGCCAATTGAAAGAAGGCAGGAACTGGAACTTTAGAAATGGTGATTCTATAAAATTTAGAAGACTCACCAAACAACCAAACCAACAGGAAAATCTAAATCTGCAATGTTGAAGCTTGAACTACTCTTAGCACCACTTAGTTTTTACTTAAACTATCTAAAAGGATTTGAATAAGAGGCAGTCATTGTTAGAAAAGAATAAACTGATCAGTTATTTCCATGTGTAGTGCCAGAGGTACTACTAGTATGCCAATGCATTCTCAAGGTCACATAACGCACACATCCATGCAGTTAGCATTAAGCGATGAAGTGAATTTACTGATCATTCTAGAAATATTCTGAACTCTATAAAGAAAACTAAGCTACGTATGTATATATGCTTGTCCTAGCTACCCATCACCAAAATATAATTCTATCAAATTCAAGGTCAATAGTTTTTACTAGTAAAATCAGTAAGTAATCTTGTATAACAGAAAAATACCTGTCCTATTAATTAACAAACACACTCAAAGAGAATTCAGTCAGTGGACTCAACTCGGGCCTCCTACTCTTAAAAGTACACATGCACTATGAAGTACAGTATAGCTACTTTAAAGTTTAACTTAAAAAAACAAGGACTCTATGGTCACATATATTATGAACACAAGCAATCACAATATCGTCAGGATTCTGAAGACTGAAGATTACATTCTTTGATGATAGTGGTCCTAGAAGAGTAATTCTGTTTTTCATGATGACCATCACAGATAAACTTTCTAGTTCCAGACAGAAATCACAGCTTCATCCATGAATTAATTATGAAACAATTGGGCTAATCATGCAAATGCTTGCAAACTACCCCTTCTGAGATGTTAGCTACCCTTGTCATAAGTATACCTGACAAAATTAATCTTTCCAACACACCATTCACACTTCATCTAAGCTATTTGACAGCACTAACAACAAGACTGTGATGAAGTACATTCACCATAGCAATATTAAGGGGACCTCTCTTTGTCCAGTGTGTCATGTTTATCATCACACTACAGAAATTACCATCCCCAACAGCATAGGTAGCATGCTGCAGCCAAACCATGAAATTAAAATCTTGGAACAGAAGGAGATATCTTGCAAATACATATGTATCCACCACTGCTAGTTTGCTATTTTTATTACGTCTGGCTATTTGGGTAATGATTTATAATTATTTTATTGTACAGAAATTTTTCCAGAATTCTGCTATAAAATGTATATAAATCCCTTAGGATTTGTAGTAGCTTACCACTTACAATGCTGAAGATTTTATAATGAAAGTCAAGGAAGCATCACAGACCTGCAGATGCCATGTACAAACAGAAAGGCTGAAGTATTTGTCTAGCTTGCTGTCAGAAGGAAACAAATTTATCTCAGCTGCTTCACTCCACACACACAAACTCCACGTACATGACTAGTGCCAGCTCACACACATCTACACACTTCTATTACTGCCTTTTCACTCTTCCCATCAGAAAAGAAAAACAACTCATGCACCCCAACTCCTTCTCCCCCCCAAAAAAAACCCCTGTGCATCCTACAACCCTTTCAGAGTGGCAAGATTTGCAATCGACAGTTATCACATTTCTATGACCCATATCTAGCAGCAAATCAGAAGTAGCTGCTCAGCAGACTTCAGTCTTCTAACTTTGCATATTGGCTGTTTGCAGGATGGGGAGAAAAGGACCAACTCCTCCTGCTGATGCAAAACTAAAAGAGCTGGAGGATAAGCATATATATTCCTTGAACCTCTAATGAGCCCCCAGATGGAGCAAGGGCATCTGAATAAAGCCTGCTAGGTTTTTGTATGGGTTACTTTCCCCTGAACACCATGTAAGGTAAACCTTCTCACTTGCTTTGCTACAAAATTCCCAAGTCCAAAATTGTTAGCAGTAAAACAGGCATCAAACTATCACTGTCCAAACAATTCCAGCAACTTATTCTGCCAAAAGGCAGAGCAATCACAGGTTCTTGTCCTCTTCTTCAGAAAGAAGATCCCTGGTATCTTAGTAACTCGCAACCCAAAAGAAATCACCCAGGTTAATATTGCCCCACTCGCCACAAAGCTCTTCCATTGGCACCATCCCATAGAAGCAGCCTAGGCCTCTGCCAGTCACCCTGTCCTCCCACCACTGGAACTGAGAGGGGCAGGTGAACATGTTCAAACTGTTACCACCCATCCCTCTGTGAGAAGGCCATACCAAGGAGAAAAAGATGCCTTCCAGTCCAGTAATTCTGCAATGAGGCAGAGTACTACTTATAGGACCCACTATTATGGCTTTAATCCACACCACCACTGCTGGCAAAATGCCATCTTGAAAGTGCAACTGTAGGACTGGCCTGATGTTTTTGCAGGGCTGCGATTCAAAAGTTAATACCAGTAATTGAACAACACTTTTTTCAAAGCCTCTTTCAGAGGAGCAACAGGTTTCAGAATCAGTCAGTCTCCCATGACAGCTGTCTTCAAACATTCTAGCACACAACAGAGATGGCACCTCAGAAAGCACCAGGTGAGTAAGGGGAAAGTACAGGCACAGATCTTGCACTGAACACTATTAACTTAGCAAAACATGACTGCATGCTTTTTTCTGCTCCACATCAAATTTACCTAAGTTACCAAGTCTCTGCACTCATGGGCTGCTATTAATGATAGCGCAATCACAGACTAGCCTAACTTGATCATTCTATCATTTCTTTTGAAGGTATGGTACACAGCCTTCTAGAAGCAGGATGAGATGCACGGTATAAAAACTTCCCACTTCTCCACTGACAACAAAGGATCATCAGAAAAAGTGAATGGCAAGTGATGTGAAGTCATGAGTTCATTTAGCAAAACATGGAAAAATCAACCAAATAGATATTTCACAAATCAAAGTCTGGAACCATGGTGTTTACTTTCTGTTGATCTTGCTCTGTAATGGAGTACATGAGGCTCGTAGAGGCAGTGATTAAGAGAAAAAAAAAGTCATATTTACATGAATTTTAATTGCCAGAAGCTAACTCTTCCAGTTTTCAAAATGTGTTCAGTTCTTTACATGCGCCTACTCCAAAGAAGTAACTGGCTTACTCTAACTGCTAAAGACAGACTGAAAGCACATACTATGAGATACACAGACAGTCCTTTGCATATGTCTTGGTTTTGGTCACAATAAAGTGTCAAAGATTAAATGATTCCATTGGTAAATTCAGTGATCCTTAATCTGTTTAGATAGCCTGAATTTTGTTTTCTAAAATATTTTCAGGGAAGCTATTTAAATGGGCAAGCCATATGAAACTTGATTTTCATAATTCAGAAGCAAGATGAATGTAGTTTACAGATAAAATACACAGCAACATGTTTAGTGCGCTAAAGCTGTGCTTTTTGAAAGAAAAGGTACTCCACATAAACCTACACTAAAAGGTAGTTCTTAAGCTCTAAAGCCCAGGACTCTCAGTATTCCCTGTCTCAGCTTGATCTACTTTTGTTGTGCTGTTTCACTACCAGGAGTTTCAGTTTTGGAGTGTCTACATTTCACGTAGGTTTTCCTGTTTCTGGATATTCTGACTAACGTGTTAGATTGTAAATCAGCCATTCTAGCTGTAGGGCTGCACTCAGTTATCTTTGCTACTTTTTTTTGTTTTAAGAAGCATTAATAAGCATCACTGAGTGCATCAGACACCACAAAAGAAAGGAATAAGAAAGTCAGTAAGAGGCTTCTGATTTAAGCTCTAGGATTTTTGTTCTTTTAACCATAATGAAATGAAAGGAGAGACACACACTTCCACATGTCCAAGACAGCAAAAAAAGCATCTTTACTGACACATCGCAAAAACCTGTCAGTACATGTATGCTTTTTGTATTGAGATTCACAAACATGCAAAGGAGGAAAGAGCAAGTCATACATCAGTGAAACCACAGGAAGTGGCCTGACTGCTAATGGTCTCGTTCTGGACTGTCAAGTCTGAGAAATTAAAATAGCCTTTTAATTTCCACAAGTCAGTGTCCCTGATGCAGCATATTCACATATTCAACAGCAAAGTGCCTTAGGATATTTATGTAAATCCTTTAGATAGCAGAGATGAGAGAAAAAGGAGCAGGCAAGCTAACTGCCAGCTGACAATTCACTGAACAGAGAAACAATTAAGATAACTGGGCTGCACACAGCAGATTTTGCATGCAAACTACTATAAGCAAGAGCTTCGACAACAGAGGCCAGGAGGAAAGACGCCACGCTCTGATGCCGTCCCTTCAGCCCACTCACAGTGGCACTGAAAAGCTGGATGCATGGATCTAGCCAGGGTAAGGTTTTGCCTGAAAAGTCAGCAGGACACGATGCAGCAGCCTTGGAAAGGGAAACTGCTTAACAGGGAAAATGAAGATCCTTGAATGAAAGGAAATATATTATTTTTCAAGTCTCTTCTATTTTAGTTCTGCAGGGGACATGTGCGGACTAAATAACAATGCCCTACCTTTGCTGTTAAGTCAGCCCTTACTTCTGCAAAACGTGTGATTATTTATGTCATTCATTGACCTGGATCTAGCTATCTGCAGTGTTGTGGCTATGTACCGTTGTACCACAAGTTGTCTTCTGCTCCACAATCTTACACACTGTTGTGGTTTAAGCTTAGTCGTAAATTAGACAAAGCATGTAG
>WYDI02028909.1:0-44631 GCA_009867235.2 Psittacus erithacus
ACTAGAGAAACCCTGGTTAAAAATGAGCCATATGAAAAGGATTAGAGTGGACTTGGACACCTCCCCTTACAGTATATACCTAATGCTTCAACTTAACTGGCAAGACACAGCCTAGAGATAGGCTGTGCAGGGAAACTTTCAAGCCAATGGGAATCTAATCGTATATATTTATGTCCCCAGACTCCCTTGTCTCAGCTGTACACTTACTGATGTAGTTTCACAGGACTACAGAGCCAATGCCGATCTATGCTGCTGTCTAACACTGTCAACCAAATCTCACTCCAAAGCCATTGGTTAAAGGGGGACATGTGGTACTTCGGGTCCATCTTGCAGCCATCCACACTGCCTAAAAATACATATGAGTGCAAAGCATAGGTCTTGGCATATGGAAAAAGTGCTGTTCTTCTCCATAAATATTTCCAGGTGATATAACAGGGCTGTGCACAAAGCAGGGCTCATAGCTTCCTTCCAGAAGTGCTTGTGGGATCACATTAGCTGATAGGACTTGCTGGATGTTGCTAATAATTCCTTACCCAGTCTGGGTGTGAAGATCCCTGTGGGGGATGCCTGGGTCTGTGCTGCACAGATATTGGTTCCATGTCCATTTTGGCTGGAAAAGCCTAGGTGTGTAGTGCTGGAAGCAGGAGGGAGAGATGCCCTCATAAGCTCTATTTCACTGTGTGCAAAATAGGTTGTCAAAACAGTCAAAATACATGTTGTTTACCTTGTACAGTGCAGGAAGGGTGATGAACTCGGGCAATGTAGTTACAGGCATATTGAGTGCTCATGTGCAAGATCTTGAATATTCAGATTATTTTTCTGACTTCCTTCTTTGTTCATTACAAGGCATAGGAATGTCTGCAAGAACTGATGTTTGCATTTGGTGACAATCAAATAGAGAAAGGAATCATCTGAGGATATTAATGAGCAGCAAACCTTACAGGGTCTGTAGTCTGAGCTTGTCAAAATGGCTTTGTGAGGAGTTTTTGGTAGTCTGCAGTTTTTGAACAGGAAGGACTTTTCCTGGCTTTAAACCATCCCAAAGCGTTCATGTGAGGAATATGGCTTTTATTTGGGCAGTTCATAATTTTCTGGAGTTTTGCGCTCCATCCAAGCAGTAAAGGAAGAGGGGAAAACCTCAGACTTAGTATAAAATCATCTTTGTCTTTGGTTTCTCTTGGAAAATAATACCAGCAAGTTGGGGTGGGTGGGCAGCTCTCTTGAGAGGCAGGAAGGGCTTTAAAACATTTCTACCAGCTTTGAAAGCCATAATTGGAAGCAAGTCCATGGAAGGTGAGCCCCTCATGATGTCTTTCCCAGCATGAACAACTGGGAGCTGGCGGTTTGCAGAACTGTACAAGAAATCCAAAAGCAAACTTACGACAATTCTTTCCCCTTCTTGCGCTGAGAAACCACTTTCCCCATGTTTCCTCATCACCTACAGGGATAATAAGAGGTCTCTGGCTGATGCAGGTGTACAAGTAGCTGTATCCATTTGCCCTCTGTGCTGCTGTGGAGGCTTTTCCTGCTGGCAGCATGCCGAGGAGCTGCTCTCTGTGCCTGCTCATGTTGTTCGTTTGTGATACAGTCCCCTATGGAGGTCCCTAATGACAGGCTGAGAAGTTGAAACAGGCACCAAGGGTAAGAGAGGGATGTAACTGCTCTTTTAATGCTTCTTTTGTTGTCTCTTCTATCTGGGTTGAGGATGTCTGGTTAATAGCAAGTGATGACTGCCTTGACTGTCACTCTCTAGGAGATATTGTGTTTAGGTGCCCTCCTGGGCTTTTCAGGCAGTCAGGTGGTGGTATACGGCCACAATATACAAATGCCTTTAAAAACCTTCTGCATTGCTATTGAAGTGCTGATCCCGCTGTATGCACAACCCATCACACAGCGGAAGGGGGAGAGCTTTTCTTCTAGCACTGTCATTCTTGCAGCCAGCAGCTTTTGTGTGGCTCTGAGCTGTGGTAGAGCCCCAGACAATAGTGAAAGGGGTGCTTTAATAATAATCCTTTCTGCAATTGACCTGCTGCTGATGGGAGCCATCAGGAAGGGCTGGAAAAGGACCAGGTTTGCTACTGATGTTGATTGCACAGCTAGTGCGTCTCATTGGAAATGATGCTTGGCTGGGGATGGAAGAAGCTGGTGAATGAGGAAGAGGGACAGATCTGAGCTTGGAATAAGTTAATATTGATCATGAATGTGAGAGGGTACCAGACTTCTTCTGCAGTTACGCAAATGGGCCAGCAAAGAAATGAGGTCGTTCCTTTCCTTGTGCTGAGTTTAGCCATTGCTGTTGATGAGAGGGAGTGGGATTGTTCTCAATGGTAATGGTCACAGGCATTTCAGGTAGCCTGGTGTGGCGATCCTGCTGTGCATTAGGCCCCAGGCAATTTATTTTTGTTGCCTTGTCTCTGGTCCATGAGTGAAAATATCCCCCATTTCCCTATCTTGCCATAGCTGTTGGGCAACTGGTGAAGAAATTGTGTGCAGTTCTGTGTGTCTAAAACAGCTCTTTGACTAGCCTGCACAACGCTCACTGTATGCACAATGCAAGGCAGCATGTGGCTGTGCTGAGCAGAGGAGGGTAGCAGGAAGAAGATGGATGAGGCTCCTTTTCCATTATTAATATAAACATATCTTGCAAATAACACCTTGTGTAGACATTTTCATAACTAAGTGCTGAGACCTAAGAGAAACACAGCTTGTGTAAGCAAGTAGGTGCTGCTAAGGGTGGCGATGCCTGGCTGGTTGGGCAGGCAATGGATAGAAACTTCAGGTCTGCAGTGTTGTAAAGGAGGCACATTAGGTGGGGATCAGTTAAGGGAGGTCTGGGTTAAGGTGCTAAACTGCACCAAACTCACATGGGAAAGCTCCTTCTCCTGTCTGGATTTTCTTTATTCAGCACCTCACCCATTTTGTTCTCTCTTCATTTCCTTTCTCCTTCTTATTTCTTCCTCCTCAGATTATTTATCACTGCAGCTTCCTTATCTCCCTATTTATCACTCTCCCCTCCTATCCTCTCCCATCATGAAGATTTGTACCAGAAAGACCTAGAGCCCTGCAGGATTACTGTGCTGTTTTCATCTTTGTTGGACCCCCTTTTCACATAGAAGATGGGCTGTGGAAAGGATGGGTCTCCAGCAGTGCTTTCTTCTCTTGGCAGCAATGCATCTTCGTCTTGCTCCTTTTCCCCTTTCAAAGGATGGACCAGCTTGAGGGCCAAGCTTTCCACTGCTGTGTATGTGATAGACTAAAGCTCAACTATGTGAATATGGTTAATGTCTTACTGCAGCTTCTGAAAAAGGATCCCATGCTTTCATCTTGTTTTCCCTTTCAGAAGTAGTTCTGTTAATATGGTCCTACTCCTGGAGGGTGTCTGGTTCTGCGTGGGAGCTGAGGGCTGCTAGCCTGTGTATTAGTTCTATTATATATTGCAGGCACACCTATGAGACTGTGCAGCCTGCAGGGATGACATACTTCCAAAAAAGGGTAATTAATTCTGATTTCAAAATAACATTTTGTTAAAGTGGAAAAGTTTTGCTTCCTTCTTTTGAGGCAGTTTTCATTATTTTTTTGGGGTAAGGAAGGGCAGAGGAGGGAGTGATGGAGTCAATCTTCTGTTTCAGCTAAATCCAAAGTAATATCTCCTTATAAATATTTCAGCAGTTCTCAGTCACTCTGAGAGCATTATGCTTTGTTTAGGTAGCTCAGATTTATAGGGGATATAACAGCAATTAATTTGCAGCCATAGTTATCTGCATTATGTCACCTACTCAATCAGAGGCGCAGGAGATCTGCTGACCCAGGGCTCCAGCATCTTCTTTCCAGGTCAAGCAACAAGTCACTTCTAAATCTTTCAAACTTCTTTCCCTTTCCTGTTGGTTTGTGGATTAACTTCTCGTCTGACAGCACCTTAGTGTGCTGTGGGAGCTGATTCTGGTTCCTGGTGAATGAAGTCCATGATGCTGAAAGGAATGTAGGGACAGAACAGGAGGAAATGGCTTTAAGCTGAAAGAGAAAAGATTTAGATTAGACATTAGACAGAAGTTCTTCCCTGTGAGGGTGCTGAGGTGCTGGCACAGGGTACCCAGAGAAGCTGTGGCTGCCCCATCTCTGGCAGTGTTCAAGGCCATGTTGAATGGGACTTGGAGCAATCTGATCTAGTGGAAGGTCTAATGGACTCTTCAAAAGAGACTGGGCAGTGTCTGTCCAAGCATGAACACATGAGGAGATTTGGTTTAGTACAGCATTTCATTAGGGTGTTGTGTTTTTGGTTTTTGACTGATAAATCAACTGTTCCCAGTATCCCAAGGGAAAGGCAGGATTCATCCCACATCAGAGACTTGTCTGCAGACCACCATCTGATCTAGGCTGCACTCTGAACTACTGCAGGCAGTGCATTGTTTGTTTTCTCCTGCACTGGATGCAGGAATGTGTTTGGCTGAAGGATGCTTCCCAAGGATAATTCCAGGTCTTCCAAGTTTTAATTTGAAGGCATAAAAAAAAAGAGAACCAGTCCTTTCTTCTTATTCCTCATTATTGCAAATGTATGCTTGATTTCCCATGTGGGTTTACCTGGCTTTATCTTTCAGCTGCTGTTGGTTCTTGCTACGCCTTTCAGTGAGTGAGCAGAAACTTCTTTAATACTTGAGATCTTTGCCACTAGAAGTTGTTAAGTTGCTATCCCCCCACAACTGTCTTTTCTGATAAAGCGAAATGAGCTCCTCTTAGTCCCTCCCACAAGGCGTTTTTCCTGCTGCATCTGGTGGTTTTTTGTAATTCTCTCCAGCACCATCCCTAAGTGCTTCTTAGAAACCTTTGAAAAATGTATTTGTGAAAGCTCTTATCAGCACACTGACATCGGTCTCGCTCATGCAGTCTGGTTACAAGCCACCTTCTCCATCCCTTTGCATGCAGCTAAAGACTCTAGTAGACACTACTGACTTTATCCTTCTTTGGGAGCTGCTTTTTTATTAGAAATAACTCCTCTTTTTGTGTGTGTGTGCACATTGCTTTCTTTTCTTGTTCTTACTGCACAGAGACTCCATCACACTCCCTTGCAGCCTTCCACCCCCAGCTGATAGGTAAATCTGTCTTGCTCTGTTTGTTCCCTGATGCATACCTCTGTGTTTGCCTCTATTAAGGTGTTTGGTTTGCACAGGTCTAGCATACAAGGAGGTCTGCAAAGCTCTGTGAGATGTCCTGCTGAATTGCTATGTGCTGTTAAGCCAGCTTTTGTGTTGCCTGCAAATCTTCGTGGCAGGGATTGAATGCTGCCTTGCTGAACAACGCTGGAAAGGCTGACTGGTATCAGGCAATACCATCTCCTGGAACTCCACTGAAACTGGTCTTTTTGGATGCTAATTTCCCCATACTTCCATCTGTTCAGTATTCTGATTTCAATTCTTTGATTTATTCCCTCCTCCTTTTTCAGTCCAAGATCAGTGACTACTTTTGTAGTAACAGTGGAGAAAACAAGAAATAGGATGAGGGGGTAATGAGGCAGATAAATGGAGAATGGGGAAAATGCAGGGTTTGCAGGTACCAGGCGCAACATCTGTGTGCTTGTATGTGTGCGTATTACAATGCAGAGCAGAAAAGCCTGAAGTCTCCTTTAACACAGCCTGTAATCCTATTAGAAGGATTACTCTGTTGTCCTAGGCTATCTGATCATAGTAAGAACTCATTTAGGTCAGCTGTTTAGGAAATTTACACACACAGGGAAAAAATATTAAAGAAGCCTCTTGCTGTATTTCGTAGGGATTGACGAGTTCCCTTCAGACTTTCTCTGTGCTGTGATTACATCCCCGCTCTTGTAGTTTCTTTGCATCCTTCTTAAACCTTCATGTAAATGACTTGCTTTCAGGTTTTGACTTCTAACGGCAGATGTGGATAGACGACGTGGTAGCTTGACCTCAGGTATTTCCAGACCTTGAAGGGATTAGAATTTTAAACATTAAAGTACTTTGGTTTTTGCTCTCCCTCTGTGCGTTTGTGCACATTATAACTTCGAGAGCAAGGGTACGGGCAAGTCTGATTTGTGGGCAGAACTTAATGAAAGCTAAATCTGGTCTGGCAGAGCCCCAATCAGTTTAATCCCTGCTCTGCTGATTATCAGCAATGTTATAATTTAATTTGAAGCCTCTGTATTTAGAAGGTCAGTGAAGCACTCCCATGCTTTCATTTAGAAAGAGAGAGAGCGAGCACAGTGGCAGTCAGTTCAAGTGCCTGTCTCCCTCGGTGCTCCAGCAAGGCCAGGTATTAAGCAGAGGAGAACTTAAAACAAGCAACCAAACAGAGCAGCTGGACACAGAAATGTAATTGTGCAGTCAGGTAGGGGACCCTTCCTGTTAGGAAAAACATGGTAGGAACCTTCATTTCTCAAGCTGGTATAAAGCCATGGCTGCCCTCTGCTTTGCTTGTATTTCACAGCACTCACCCAAATCTTTGCCACAGAGCTGGGAGGAAGGTGTGCTTTAAAATATCACCTTTTTCTGCCAAAACACACCCCACTCATGAGGAACTCCACTCTGGTTGTTGGCAGGGCTGTTTCTTTCCATCCAGTTGAGCTGTTTCTTTCCAGCCAGGAGGAAACGTCAATGCATACACAAAGGTGTAAATCCATTTTTACACAGCATTTTGGGATGTTAAGGTCTCTTAGAGGAATCTGCCTGCAGTCTAACAGGGCTTTGTTGACATCTACATGTCTGCCAGCCCAGTGATGGATCATGTCTACCCACAGTGCTGCACACACTGTAATTGCAGCCATTTCTGCAGGAAGCAACAAGATCAACTGTGCAGCATGTGCTTGTGAGGTGATGACACTCCCAGAAGGCATCATAGTATGCAATGTGCTCCTGTGGATTGAATAGCTGCTGTATACAAGCTATGTCTATAGCAACTTCTCCTCAGACACCTTGCCTCTGTGTCCCTCAGTGCATAGATCTCATTGAAAGTGAATTGGGGCTTCGCTCAAAGCCATCTCCTTCACTTCTCTTATGCCGGGATCTGAGCAGCAGCCAGACTGAAATCTTCTCAGTGTTGCTCTTCTCACATACTTCTAAGAGAAGAGTGCTTGGTAAGGTGAAGGGAAATGAAAAGCTTCTATGAATATTGACTTCAAGGTGCTGATTTGCATTGATAGGCTTTCTTCATAGAGAGATGTCAGATTAACGGTGGCAGGTATTTCTCATTTGTGCTGACAAGCAAGGTCCTTCTGGAGAGCCCTTAAGGCATGTTGGTACACAGGATTTTATACCTTCATCCCATGACCAACTACTTTGGCAGTTGTTAAGGTTTGTGGACTGTTGACTATCTGGAAGATTCCTCCACCATCCTTGGTCTTGCATTTTCCTCCAAGCTAGGACAGCAATCTCCTTTCATCTTCTCCTTCAATTCCTCACTTTTGATGACTTTATTCTGGTCATAGGGCATGTTTGACGATCATTGTTAATTCATGCCCAACCAACACTATTTCTTTAAGCTAACCAGACTGCTAACTTTAAGGGTGGAGGTTTTTACTGCCAGATACCTGCTCCCTCCTCTGTGTTTCCAGTGGAGTTCTGGTGACATCCAGTGTCTACTTTGGCTTACCACTGACACGTGTGTCCTACGCTGATGCCCCCAGGGGATGCTATAGATCTGAAGACTTGTTTTCCCCCTCAGCTAGTCTGCATTTGAATGAGGAATCATGCACCATGTCGGAGGTGTTTGTGACATCTGTAATTCACACATGAAGAAAAAGGAACCTTTGAGGCCAGAGCTCCTAGGAAAAGCTGCCTTTAAAAGGAGAAGCAACGGTGTACAAAGAGAAATGAGAACTGAGAAACAAATCACAGCTTCCATCGGAGATAATGAGAATCTCAGTAGCACACCATGCAACTTACTGAGGCCAGAGTGGGCCTATCTCCCCGTTCTCCAGAGAGAGGCTTAGCAGTTTGTAATGCTCGTAGGGTCACTGCTTCCTTTCCCCCTCTGAAAGCAATACTGGCCTTGCACCAGGCAACTCTGTGCTTGTTGCTTTGGTGCTGCCTGGGGCTCACAGGGAGGGACTCTGTTTTCACAGGTCGGCAGGGAAGGAGACAAGTCCCCACAGACCAGATGCTGAGCTCTCAGCTGGGACTCACACTGGCAAGAAGGACTTTGCTGAAGCACTGATGGTGGGAGGTCTGATACAAGTCTGTCCCAAGTACTTCAGAGGCACAGCACAGGATACAGACAACACTTATCCTCATCCCCATTTTCCATCCCATTTAGTTAACCGGGGCAAGCACAGGCTGTGCTTGTAAGATTTCCTTCCATGGAGATTCTTGAAGCTGTAGAGCTGCTTCCTGAGAGAGTAAATAGAAGCCTTGGTTGCTTGGGTCAGTAAACATAGGACAAAGCACAGGAGAGCAATCAGTTACTGGTGGCCCAGGAGAGACAGCAAATGGACCTTTCCATCCCTAAATGCTGTCATTTTCTTCCCTCATTTTCTTTGAGCTCCAGCCTTGAATGTAGTTGCTGTTCCCATAGTCATGTGCCCAGCATTGGGGACAAAATATGCTGTTGCTCTCATTTCCAGCATCCTCTCTCCCATTTCACGCATCCTATTAGAAAATAGTCCTTCCTCATCAGGACTTAAGAGTCCCAGTTTGGTGCGGGTACAAAAGAAGGCTTTGAAAGTCAGCTTTATACTTCAGCAATCTACAGATACCTGAACTGCAGATGGTGGGACCGGGCTTTAAAGAGACTGAACTTTTGCTGCACATAAATGAGCTTGGGGTGGGCTGTGGCTCCACTTGCTTTGAAGGAAATCTGAGATGAAGGAAAGTGCTTTGATCCCTGAGGGGGTAATGGGGCCTGGACTGAGCTGCCAAAACCACTTGCTGCAGACCTGTTCTGTGACTTCACCTCCCACACAGTCCTGTTCTTCCTAACCCCTTCTGGTGCAAGAAGTGCAGAGGAGTAACATGTCAGCCAGGCCAAGGCCAGAAGCAGCTGACTCCCAGCAGGATGGTTTCTCCATCGTCTAGCTCTGTTGATCTTAGTTTATGCTGTTTGGTTTCTTTAATTGAATATTTTATAAATTAACATGATTTCTGCATAGTGTTTATCTTCCTCTCTGTGAGCCTTTATGGCCAAGATAGCCTGGAGTATGCTAATTAAAACACTGAGCCATGACCGTGTCCCTAGCTAAGAGGTAAGAAGACCATATAATGTGTGTGATGCTGATACAGATCTGGGATCTGACGAAGCAGAGCACCAGAGGATCTGTCTGTGCCCATCAGTCTTACTTAAGAAGCCTTTTCTATTCATTGCCATTGAGGTCTGTCTCTTCTCTGCCTTAAGTGGATGCTAAGATTAGGAGCCTCTGGGTGAACATCATCCTTCCAGATGCCAGTGCTACCAATGAGCAGTCAGGTATTTCTGCAGACACTAGTGGAAAGCTCCCAGAATGCAGAGGCAAAGCTGTGCACCGTTACCGCCTGAAAGGACTTTTCCTCTGCACTTTATTAGTGAGCACTGCCTTGAGAGGCAGCGGAAGCTGTCTCTCTGCCCCTTAAGATGGGTAGCTGTGAATGGCATATACGTGCTTATCTCACTAACCAGAGACAAGGCTGAACTGTAGCTTTTATAACCTTAGGTGCATTGAGGACCAAGGGTGAGAGCTGTCACCACAGGGGCTGGAGATGTAGGAGTTAAGTCTCTTATGTTCAGCTCTGAGGCAGTCTTAAGGGGACTTTTCAGGGGGCTGCCTCCTTCCTTTACAGGCCTTTTTTTCACCATTGTTCTTTCAAGATAAAGAACTTTGCTGTGTAAAGGAGTAAGCCAAGCACTGTTTTATTGCTACCAGCTGAATAGTAAAAAGCCAAGCATAACCCATTTGCTGTTGTGCAGTGGTTAAAATCCAGCTCAGTACTTCGCATTCCAAAACATTTTGCCTCATCCTTTTTCCTACATTGAAATAAGCAGTGAAAATACCTTGCAAACAACTTACACCCAAACACAAAAGCCCCCATGTAAATATGCTGCTCAGCTACAGAGGGGAAGTGATTGCACAACAGCAGCCATAGGGATATTTGATTTAAATGAGGTAATCACTTTCTGCATCTGTAAAGGCACTCAGACTGAAAGCTGGTTACCTGCAGAAACAAATTCAGATCTTAGCCAGGCTGCTGCTAATGCCTTAGATCTTAACTGAGCAAGAGCCTCCTTTGGGCATGGTCTTTTTAAATGTTTATGGTTGCAGCCTGGGCTTATATATATCTGCAAATATCTTGCTCCTTGACTGCATAACCAGCCACAGGGTCAAGAGCAGGTAGGTGTCAATACTTGTTTGAGGAATTAGTTCTCCTCCTTCCTATCTGTGGTTGTTTTTGCCTCTGTAATCCACGTTCTCATGTTAAACCTTGTCATTTTAGCTGCAAGCACCTTCCTCTGTAGGACAGCAAGGCATGTTCTGTATTTGCACATGCACTGAAAGGATGCGAAGGGGACTGGAGACAGAAGCTGTACAGGGAAGCAAGGAGACACTGCTTGGACAGATGACATTGGCCTCATTCTTATAGTCTAAGAATGAGAGGCCAGCCAGAGCTGTGGTGGATGTATTGTTCCCAGTGAATTAGGACAGTGAGAGCTGCTCTGCTTAAACTCATTTCTTCCACTCCAGACTGTCCTTAAGGTCTCTCCTGAAAACCCTTAACATAGATTGATAGGTACAAATCCTTTCTGTCACATTACCTTCTCTTCTCATATGTTTAATTTCCAGTACAGGTCAAGTTCCCCACTCTATTTTCTATTTACCAGGAGTCACTATAAGTGAGTCCCTTTGTAAGATCAGCAAATCCAGTCCACTTTCCTGCTTGTCCTTTCTCTCATCCACTTCTTTACTGCGGTTTGGGCTGAGCTTTTATTACTTCTGACAGCTAGGGCTGTGGCCTCTGCAGAATGGCTTCCCCAACCCCTGTAAGCTTTCTGCCAAAACCTGAGTTAGCTGTTCTCAGATTTAACAGCCTCCTGTTCCAAACAGAGATTTTTCAGTATCCCTGGCCCAACATGCATTCCTGCCACAGCTGGCCTCATCAGCACTAGAAGCAACCTAACACCCATTGTTTCATTCTGACCCCGCTCTCTGTCTTTAAAAACCAACAAAACAGTAACCTTCTAAGATGCCACTGGTGCTATCACCCATAGGTGATGCTAATGGTAGGAAAATAAGATCAGCAGGCAGTTTTCTGTCTCTTTTTCCATGTGAGTGACTTGAAGTGCATGTGTAGTTCTATAATTCATGTAAAACAAAAAGGAAGAGCTGGAAGTATGGTTCTGAACAAGGAAACAAGAATTCGGATCCCCAAAGTCTGAACCCAGCAACATGCATTTCTGATTGTTGTTCTTCTTGCAGGGGCTGTGAGCCAGCTTGGATAGTCAGGATGTCTCCATGGGATGTAAGGAGATGATAACTGTTGAATCTTTCAGCCTCTATTCCATAGCAGGGTTTATTTTCTGTAGCAAGTAAGGGTTAAAGCCGCTGGTGAAGTCCCAAGCCCTTCATTGTTGACCACTTCCTTATGCAGACAGGGAAAGTTTTGGCAATCTTGCTGTGGTGTTGTCATTGACATACATTCACTTCAGATTAATTAAAAGCAAAGATGAGATTCCCAAACTCATTTAACTTCCTAAGCTTTGTTCTCCAGGGATTGATAGTGAAAAAACAGCTGGGCACCCAACATGTCCTTTAAAAGGGGATGAAATGCAGTTAATCCTGGTTATATCAAAGGGAACGGAAATGAAAAGTAAATTCCCTTTTGAAAGAGAGGTGTTTCTCCCCTGTGCATTTTCCTCACTCTGTTTTTCCATACATGAACTTTCTTGCCCAGGAAGGCTGGAAGATAGTTGTAGCCCTGATTATTTAAATAGTAATCTGTACTTAAAGATTCCTTTGTGTGCATGAAAGACAGAGACAAGTGCAATGGAAATCTTACAAATGTACTTTCTATCCACTGGATAGAGCTGCTTCAGAATGTGCAGTGATATTAGTCAAAGCCAGAGATGTTATGTGCTTCAACAGGACTAGAGTATTATGGGTTTCAGAAGCACTAACCTGCATCAGACACACCTACTTGGTGGGGTGTGGGGTACCTGAGTTTGCCTGAAATCCATTTGTTACTGTTCCTAACCTGGAAAAATTGCCTTCCTGAGCTGAAAGTCTTTGCAGAAGTGATATCTGTGTTGCATAAGGAAGAGTGTTTCATCTGTAAAGAGAGGAGGCAGAGGTCAGGCTGAGAGGGTGGGCTCCCGAGGTGCTGGCTTTGAAGAAACAGGTGTAGGCATGCTTTACTCTGCAAATAAAATGTGTGAGCTGAGAGCTATGTAAATCTAGAGTAAAACTCTGCTCTTTCCCTCTCCAAATAACCCTCCACGTAGCTACTTATTATTTTGAAGCAATTTTGCTCTGCGGTGATTCAGTGGGGGAAGCTGCTGAAACAAAACAGAAGTGAATTGCAGAGTAGTTAATATTGCAGAGCAGCATAGGAGGCACACACCATCTTTAGTTTTTTGGGTTTCAGTCCTTGCTCAAGGTAGTTAACCCTCATCCAACCAGGGAAGAGTATCTGTGAACTAGCTCATACTCTGGCACTGAATACAGAGGATGTATTAAACTACTTGCAAACAAGCTTCAGTCTAAGAAGGTAAAAAAGTCATCAACAGGCTGCTGAAAACATTTGAATAATGAATAAATAGGAGAGAGATGATAATTTATGTCAAGGAGGAACAGGCAAATTTTTTCACTACACTTCTCTTCATCTTCCATTAATTGGCATTTTCCACTAGAATGTGAGGCTGGAAAGCCAAAGATCATGGAACTGCAATTTGTGATGTCCTGGTGGCAGTGCTTTAGGGGCAGGCAGTTGAACTAAGTCCCTCAGAGCAGGAGGGGATTGTTCTGGCAGCATTGGTCTGGTGCTGTAAGATGTGATGGAGCTGCACTGAAGCGCTGTGTAAGGAAGTTTTCATAGCACCTGCCCACGGTCTGCTTGGCTACAACCCACAGAAATCTCAGGCTTTCACACATAAGTTTTGCAGGTCTGCAGTTCTTCTTAGTAGACACAAATGATGGAGGGAACAAGCATTTCCTTAGGGAGCAGTGAGTTAATTAATGGCTCCAAAGCACATTGTTATAGCAAAGCGCTGATGTATTAGAAATCACTTCCAGCCAGTGGCTGAAGGTCGTATCCATGTGCCATGGACTTTGCATACGTGTCCACAGTTTTCCTCATCTTCAGCGAACGTGGTACATCCTTAGCTGAAACTGGAATTCAGACCATTAAAATGAGTAGGCATATACACCAGGCTCCTCAAGTGTTTGAAATAAACTCTGCAGCTACTGCATGTCTGAGCTGTGCATCTAAATCGGTTCTGGTGAGGCCTCTAGGGCTTTGGAGAAGCCTTTCCAAATGGATATGAGTCATATACCACTTAATCATTTAGTTACTGATGTGGATTGTTTGTGAGTCCTCCTCCCCTTTCTGAAAATTGAGTTGGCTTTTTTGGGAAAGGCAAGTGTTGGCTTTGCTGTGAGATGTAACTGCTCTGCAGCTGCTTGTTAAAACCGAGCTCTTGTATCTGTATCACTGAGAATCACCAGTAAGGATTGCTTCCTGTGATGGAAGTGGCTTCCATTTAAGACAAGAAGTCATGAGGTGTAGGGGGGGACTGTGAGGGGAGAGGAAAGGGATAAGTAGAGAGGAAGCATGTTCTAATTTTGGCTGGTAAATGGATTTATGCATCTGTTTGAATGAAAGCATAGATTTGCTGATCGGACTCACTATTTCACTAGTTGAACCGCATTATCCTCCTGCTCAGCTGTTGCATGGTGCTGTGGGAGTCACGGAGGTTTACAGGCATTATATTTCCTTCTAATATTTGTGTTTCATCCTGCCCCATTTATGATGTTTTCCTTGGAAATAAAGTTATTTCCACTGTGTAGGCTTTTGCTTTTGCCTCCTTTTTTTAAGCATTAATTGCATACTCTTTCAGAATCCTGCAGAGAATGGCAGTCCACCTAAAGCCTGAGGCGGCTGGAAAGTTACATTAATGAGCAGTTGCTTGCCTGTTACCTATGCAGCTAGAACTTCCAGACAATTTCTCGAGACCAAATACATCATGGCGTCTGATTCTATTTAATCCAAACAGAACTAGACTCGTTTTGCAAAGTTAAAGGGAGTTTGGAAGAGTTCCTAACCTATAAGAAGGAATAGATCAAACTAAAACTTAGATTTCTGGAGGGAGTAAGCTGAACATGTTGGAGAAGGGGAGGGCAAAGAAGGATGGCCAAAAGGAAGTGCAGCCAGTTCACAAACTGGCAGGTAGTTTCCTTCCAGAGGTTTCTCCAGAAGGCAGGACTTGGGGGGGAATAAGAAATACAGTAGGCACACTGCAATTAGAAGGAACCCTGTGATCCTGCTGGGGGCTGTAATGAATGATGCACATCACGCGTCTCGGTTTTCATCTCTGGTGACTAAGGTTTGCCATACGGAGGTTTTCATCTCTTGGGATGAAGCCGTCTGCACTTTCAGACCTTCAGGACCTTCTGTACCTTTTATCTTTGATTTGATTCCATCTCATCTTTCTAGCAGCCTTTGATTTCCCAAGTGAATTAAAGTTCCAAATGTCATATATCAGAGGATTGGCATAAAAGGGGGTTTAAAAGGACTTATTTTGGAGCAGTAGGAACCACACGCATCCAGCATTGAACATGTTGCAGCTTCATTTAATTGCTGAAATCAGAGATGTTGGGAATGGATTTAATCTGAAAGTTTGATCTCCTAAACTAAAAGGCATAGGACACCATTTGCTCATCCCCTGGAGATGCTGCCAGAAGTCTGTCTCTGATTAGCAATGTTAATGGAGTATTAACATAAGCCACGCCAGCAAGGGAAACTGTAGAACGCATTATCATCAGGAGAGCCAGCTGTGTAAAGGCGAGTAAAGATGATGATAAATGTAGTTTGTGGCTTGGGGAGCTGGCTGCTGAACTGCTCCATCCCCTAATCCAGAAGGAGCAAAGCAAGGATGGACACATCAGCCTGCTGTTCTCTGTACCATTGTACCAAAGAGACGTTGAGCAGAGAAAGAGTAAGAGTAAAACAGATGTTACCTTCCTAGGAGCAGGGAGATGAAGAGAACTTCCCAGCTCAGTCAAGACTTCTGCTGTCACAGTCTGAATACTTTTGGCTAAGCTCTATTTTTCAGCTGTTTGGGATCTTGCCTTTTGCAACCTCTGTGGAAGGTTGATCCTGGGTCTAAATATCATGATGGCTCTGATTCCAACTTCAAACATCTCCGGAGATACTTTGTAGTAGTTGTTTTTGCTTTGTAGGTTTTTTACCCCTTGACTCAGAGTCTGTGAATAGTCTGATCTGGGAGTAAGCCTTAGAGCTATTGTAAAGCTACCCATTTCCTTTATTGCCTTGGATCCTTCATAGTTAAATATTGATTATATATATTGAAAATTGCAAGTCCTACACATCCCTCATGGTGTCGATGGTACAAGCTGGAGAAGTGTTTCTCCAAGTTTGTGTTTGAAATCATGTCCTTCAAGTTGGCAAACTCAGTACATCAGCTCTGTCATCGATAAATTGTGGTGCTTTCTGCTTTGCCATGAGGAGAGAGCAGTGAGCTCTAGATCAGTAACGCTCAGAGCTCTGGAGTAGAACGCTGTGCTTTAATGTGACAGGACCAACAAGAGCCTTGCAAGGCGGTGCTAAATCCTACTGACATGAGCTTGTTTGCATAGTTTCCTGATGCAGCTACACATTTCACCCATTGACCTTTTTGACATTTCCCTGGTTTCCCTCCTGTAGGAGCACTTGAGCAGCAAAGTGCCATACTCTGCTAAACAAACTTGGGATCTCATCAAGCTGACTTATTTGGTATGTATTTACACTTATAGACTTTAGTACTCTCCTGGCAATTGAGCTTCCTTCCTGCCTACGTAAATATGATATCATTATTAGCTTTGTTTAGTTGTTGTTCTGCATCTGTGTGCTTTCCTTTCCAAAGCTGCCAAAGAGAATTGCAGGTGTTGATCTCAATTTGTGCCCAAAGCATCCTGAACTCTACTCCACCTGCCAACTCTAATAATGAGCAGCACTCTTGACCTCCTACCTAAAACCAAGCCATAAAAAACTCACCCCAATAGTTTTGGGTTTTTTTACATTACAGAGACTGTAGCTTCTGTTAGTGCTCAGGCCTGTGATTTTGTTTGTTTATATGCAGAAAAAAGCATTCAGTTTCTCTCAAAGGTACTTTTCTGCCTTTTTCTCTCTTGTAGTGAGACCTGTGATGCTTACTCAACACACAATTTAAGCCAGCAAAATTGCCTTTGCACAAAGGGTCCTAAACTACATGGGATTCATCTTGTTTAAGTTCTTGTGAAGTGCAGGGAAAGGTGCTTGGAGCATGATCTGGACAGGAAATAAAGATCTTATTCCCACTATAAATGCTGTCTGTCCGAGTAGGTCAGATGAAAGATTTCATACAATTGCTCATAATGTTGCATTAGCCCCTCCCAAGGGCTGTCTTAGCTCCCACTGATAGTAGTGGGTTAGTAGTGTCCATGTTGATCCAGCTTTGTGGGTGCAGGCACTGACTTCCAAAATGCCTCCTAAGACAAAAGGTTGACTTCCACTTAGGGGAAAATGAAGAGCCTGTTGTTGGATCTCCACTTTCTTTTGCACTCCAGGCACTGTTTGGCTGTTCCTGGTCCAGGCACTGCCAAGGTCTGAGAGCAGCTGGCTTTGGCACTTTGACAAAGAGGCAGATGAGCCGTAAGCACACAACTTTCCGCAGTTCTGGGTTAAACCAGCTGCTGTGCCTTTACAGAGGAAGGAGGCAGTTTCTGGACATTGCCTGTTTACGGGAAACTAACCATAAGGCTCCCCTAAGTCCCTACATCCTCACTTCATTTATTAAACCTTTTCTGGTTGGAAAAAGATCTGTTTGCATGTACCGGACTGAGGAGGCACAAAGATGTGCTAATGCCTGTGGTCTGTACATGCATAATCTTCAGTGCAATCTATGTACTTGAAGCTCTTTCCAGGGAATTTCAAAGGAGAGCTATAGAGAGGGTATCATTCACTGCATGTTCAGGTGACTGGCACTCTGAATGGCTATTCCAGATTTCCTTGCAAGCTTTTGCAGTTTTCCTACGGAGGAAAAATTTTCCTGCACATTCCTTGGGATTATTTTTTACTTTGGGTCCCAGAACTATTGTTGAATCAAAGCATTGCTGCTAGAAAAACCTACAAATCTCACTTTACTAGGCTGGGACCTGGCTCTGTAGTGGACAGGAAGCTGCTGGAATAAAGGTGGATTAGTTTTTCTCCTCGTTGAGGGCTGATAGGAGAGGTTTCATGAGATGAAGGAGAGCTGAAGAAAGAAAGTGAAACCAAGCAGTCAATTTGCTAGCTGCAATCTTTGATCTGTGGCTGCCTGCAAACAGAATCGCAGCTCTGTGATTAGATGTACATGCTCATTATGTGTTGTACTCTCCAAGCAGGCATTGTACATATAACACAATATATTCCGCTTCCTTCTGCCCAAATATCTTTTTTCATCTATATTGCATTAAGACCTTGAGGCCTATCTTCGGGGAGAGAAAAAATACAATTTTCTTATTGTACAATGCATTTCATTCCCAGCTGCTGTATTAAATTTATTCTTATTTGAAGTAGTGTCTGTGAGTATAAATCATTTAAGTTTATATGTTTTTTGTTGCTGTGGCAACTGTTTGACTAATTGAATTCCAAAGTGTCTCTCTCTATTTCAAAGCGATGATAAAGGGCATACGTATTCTTAGTAGCAGGAGTCTGAAATGAGGCGTGTGGTGGGGGCACACACACAGGCAGCCCTGTCAAAATGACATGTCCTCAAACTCCTGTGCACAGGCTTAGGAGTGGCACCTTTAGCAACTGATGGGGAGGGCAAGGGCTGTGGAGGAGCCACAAGCTCTCCGTGTAAGTAACATACTCAGAAAGGCTGTCCATGCCCTTTGCAGGATGGAGGGGGCATGGGGGGCCTGTGACTGAGGCATAAGGAAAGTCCTATTTTACCTCAGTGCCTGTTTTCCCCATCATTCATCAGTTCTCAGTGGACCTGAAGTGCTAGAGTACTTCATGGTTATAAACAAGCCTAAGTTATAATAAGCACCAAGTTATAACAAGCCCCATCTTCTTTCCATGGGGATTTTGTATGAGCTCCTGGGGCTTGTCTGCTAGCTGGGATCATGAGTGTGTTCCTAAGGGATTTCTTTCCCTGTCAGTTTTCAGTATGAAACGTCTGCTCCGAGCTGTGGCAGAGGGAATACTGGGGTGTCCTGGATCTCCCCTGGGGGTCTTGCAGAGACAATTTCTACCTTGCTCTGTAACAGTGTTTTCCAGCTGCAAAGTAGAGGGTAGATATCCTCCTAGACTGAGCCAGGAGGATAGGAACATTGAAACAACTCTTTGCAAGGGAATTTGTCCCAGGAGGATGGAAGGAACAATTCTTTTGCAGACTGAAATTTCCAGGCAGGACCCGGCCTGCCTGTGCTATTCCCAGCGTGTCCTGGCCACATTTTTTTAGCCTAGAGAGGGCTCCTTTTTTTTGTGTTAATTATGTAGGTGTTTATTACAGCCACAAAATGTTAATAGACAGCCTAATGGAAATCATGCTGGCTAATGAGAAGCTCCTGAATACCTGCTGCTTTTCCCTGGAAATAACAGAAGCCACAATTTAACAGGAAATCATTTTCCCTGCTCCTACCCAGTGCTTTCACTTTGTGATTACATTGTGCTGTTAACCTTTCATCTGGCTCCCTCTGCAACCTGGGGGATGACCAGGACCTCACCTTTCCCTCTACCCAAAGGGGATGCAGGGGTCTGCTTGCCTTCCCTGCTTTCTAAAGGGTAATCTGTGAAGGATTTTATGGAGCTTGAAAAGGTTACTGTGTGCGCCTGAGCCGATTCAAGGTGGCTGGGGCAGGAATGAAGTACAGGGAGCCCTGAGCAGATCTAGTCCTTCCTTCACCCACCTTTCTGCAAGGGATGCTGTTCATTCCTGGGCATGTGCCTGTAATCTGACAGACCAGTTGCAGGCAACATTGGCTCTGTTTATTTTGGTGTGGTTTCATGTTTTTATTCTCAGCCCATTAGATGCTCTACCAGCCACTTCATGCTCCTGTAATCACCTCATCTCCGGTAGGCGAAGACAAATTGCAACAGGTAGTGGGAGGGGACAGAACAAGGTGACTCCTGGAGAATTTGGTCATATTGTGGGGTTTCTTTTTTCTCAGATGTATTTTTAAGGAATTTCTAAATGTCTCTATTGCAGAAATGCCTTAAATCAGCAACAAAAGGAAACCCTGTCCAACAGGCTGCTTGGTTCATGTGGCTAAAACACAAATCATCAGTTCTGGTGTATTTTTCTGCTGTAAAGAAAGGAAAGGGATCTGTGTTTGATGAAAAATGAGGATGTGTCCTAATTTTGATACTCAGAAAGCAGCAGGAATTAATAGCTAGCGCAGCATTTATGAAGAGAAGAGCAGGTTCTTGTTGAACAAGAGCAGGAGCAGGTAGAAGAGTGGTGGGTTGGAGCAGTGAGGTATATGTATGTGCACTGGGTTGTCACAGGTGTCCTACTGCAAGGCTGTTGGTGAGAGGGTGGGGATGTACTGGATTGGGGGTGGGATGTGTAGATTCTAAGAGAAAGGGTGGGTTTGGCTATGACCAACGTCTGTTTGTGTGTGCACTGGCTGGGTAGAGCACACACCTCGTTTCCATGGGGGAGCAAAGGTCTCCATTAACAGAAAAAAACTCCAACAATCCTAACAAGACAAAAATAAAAGAGCCCAAACTCCAGAGGCAAAATGCACTGGAGACATTGGAAAGCTGCATAGTTGAAGCTGTGAATGAAATAAGAGACTCAGTTCACTGGACAATATGGGAACTCCCACCTGGGACCAAGTTTCACAGTTTTTCCCCAGTGGGCAGGAGTTTTATGCTTCTGTCTTTGCCTGCCAAAAATAATAATTAAGAAAAAAGTGGTCTTAACTGCTGCAGAGAGAGCCAAACCTTTCCCTCGTGGGCTCTCTTAGTGAACAGTTGTGAAAACACCAGATTTCATTGTAAAGGTGGGATTTCTCAATGGCAAGGAGCTGCAAATGATGCATTTTGCAGCGTCCATATGGAGTTGCAGGTAGGAACTCAACACCTGGCTTTTGGAAGTGTTTCAGAAGAGGGTTTTGGGAAACAGCAGAAGAGCAGTTCAAAAGGTTGGCCCTAAGTAATACATAATGGTGTAAAAACAGCATCTGAGCATCTTCTGCTACCTGGGCACTGGTACCTGGATACTGTCAAGTGATTTCTCTGGCATCAGCTCTCCCTGCCTTGGCTTTAACGGGTTGTGCAGGTTCTTTTATGATCAATAAATATCCAGGCAGACACTGTGAAATTCCAATCAGAAAAATTTACAACATTAAGGCAGATATTGTATAGCAGGATATAAATAAATAGATATTGTCACTCAAATTCTTGGCAGCTAGAATCTGGTGTCAGTTGCAGTAAATTAAGTGTTACTTCACAAATCACCTTTATGGTTTTGCCTAGCAAGTGTATCTGTGCAAAGGCTTTTTTTCAGCTTGTAATGGTGAATGTTCTCTGGTCCCTGTGATTTCAGCATGAAGCCGGCGTTGAGAGTCAAGGGTGGGGGAGTGAGTAGTCTTGTTTCTGAGTCTTGTTGCCAGCCCCAAGATATACCCAGGAAAGTTGAGTTTATATGCTGAGCTATGCAGGCAACAACAAACCAGCAACACGACACGGAAGGGACTGGATCCTTTTAAGTCGAGGAGAAGTTTCTGCACTGCGCAGGATGTTGCTTGTCATAATGATGTGGAGGCCTACTAACAAAAGGAGGAGCAGCATGGACCCCTGTGGTCTCTACCCAGATGAAGTGAGCTATGGTTGATGTAAGCTGAACCTGGTGGTAGGTGGGAAGAATGAATCAGGTCAATAGTGAGACCCTCAGTTACTGCAGTTGAGACAACATTTTACCTACAGACTATTACCTCTCATTAACAACCATAAAACTTGCTGGTCTGCTTAGCAGTACACAAGTCCTAAAGCATCATCTGGAGGTTCCCGCATTGCTGGGATAGCTGGAAACTATTAATTTTCCGCATAGACTTTTGTCAGTTAAAGGTGAATGTTCAGCATGTAACAAAACGGAGAGGAGGGCCTGCTAGTAGTAATTTTGTACTTTATTTGAGAAGAGAGAGCTACATAAACTATGTCAGGAGGGTACAGGTCTACACACAGTTTTATCAATCAATAAATGGAGTTGTTAACGTAACACTGAGGATATGATACTTTGAAGAAGACATAGACGCATGACCAAGGAATATTTACAGCTCTAACATACAATATATTTATATTTAATAGAGAGAGATTTGTGTGCATCTGTGCACACAGATACCAGTGTACACGCGGTGCACGCACGTAAATAGGTATAAAAGGCTTTAAAAAAAACCTTAAGTAATTCAAGAAATGAGTCTGCCTGTCATTTGCAGCAACTGACTATTTTCAGTGTGGAAATGGTTCCAGTTTGTGGTGGGCTGGAGCAGAGGTTTCAGTTTGAAATCTCTGTCCTCCAGCAGTCGTTGGCTGAACCTGAAGCAGGTTTCCAGTGTGTGGTACGCTGTGGTGGGGTGGTGACAGGGGATGTGTGAGGTGGATGAAAGGGAAGGCCATGGAGTTAAGGGAAGAGGGGATGCACAGCCTCTGGGGCTGGGGCAGAAACACAGAGATGAAAAAAATGACCTTTGGTGATGCCATTAAATCATCCTTTATACTAAACATAAATTATTGACACAGTTTTAAAAAAATAATTTTCTGTTTCATTTCAAGGCTGGGGAGAGAGGAAAGGACAAAGCAGGGCAGGGAGGAAGGGAAGGCCTGGGGTGGGTAAATACCTCAGCACTTTAAAAGGTCCCTTGACCTCACTGCAAATCCTTGCTTTAAAAAGTCTTCTTGTAAGTCTAACACTGTATCAGTCATCCCCTTCTAGGGTAGCAGCATGCTCAGTGCACACAATGTAGAGAAGCAGAGACCTTGCACATGATGTAGACAGTAGAGGAGAGAAGCAGAGTCCCTACCTTGGCCAATACCCAGATCAGGGTTCCTCATCCTTTGAGTTGGAGCCAGTGGAGGTGGGATGGGCAGGTAGAGATCATGACCACCTTGCTCTCACCAGTTCTTCCTTGAGGGGTAACCTGGGTTGCTCCCAGCAGGGGAAAATGGTGAGTTTTGATTTGGAGAAGGGGTGACGGCAGGATGGAAAAGGTTGTGAATCAGCAATTCAGTTGCAAAATGGCAAATAGGATTCAAAAGATGTAACAGAAGCCTCAAACTAAGCAAGTATGTGAATTGATGCATGGGGTAAAAAGAAGTCTGTCCCAAAAAATCAATTCAGCAAACATCACCAGAGGATTTGTTTTCTGCTCATGCAGACTTTCAGTGATATTAACTGAGATTAAATTAAGCTGGTTTAAATAGTAGTAACAAAAATGCCATCAAAATGTCTTTCCTCTGAGATGTAGCCCCACCTTCCTCTCAGTACCAGCGCACCTTTTAGAGTGAGCTGTGGAGCAGCACCTTCTGGGGGCCAAGCCTGCCTGCATCACTGAAAGGCAGTTCAGCTCAGAGTAGGGGTGATTTCCTGGAGGTTAAATCTACCCTTGCAGTTCTCTAAAGGCTGGGTGTTTCTCCTTGTGGCCTGAGTGCCAGTATGGGAAACCACAGCAGTTTCTCTGCCTAAGCCATCACACTGCCAAGCAAGTCACTGACGGACAATACTGCTTCAACATCAGTCTTCCAGCCTGCTTCAACATAGTCTTCCAGAAATTACCAAAGGCAAGTGCACGATGAAGCCCATAAACACAGTCCTGAACACAGCCTGAGGGTCCCAAGACTGCCTTCACTCCAGAAGTTTGTGTATCCTCAACCTTCACCTGGGGAAACCTTGCCTGACCCGGAAGAGGCAGAAGGAGCTGTAACACTCACTGAAAGCTAAATCAATATCAGTCATTTGCCTGCACAAAATCCTTCCTTTCTATTGAAATGACTTATGTAAAATAGCACTTTGTAAAGACAAGGTGAGGGAGAGGGAGGTAATTTAGTGTATTTATTTATTTATTTTTGTTCTGCTTTAAGCCTATCTATATGAAGCTCTCATGCAAGAAATTGCCTCCTAGTTTAGCTGAAAATTTAAAGGCAATTCTCCTTCACACAAGGAACTGGCTGGGCATGGGGCTCTGAAGGGGGAGTGAGGGGAACTAGAACAATCTCACTTGCTTGTACTGAAACCAGAGCTATCTGAGAGCAAAATGAATACAATGGAAATTATGGTATTTATAATGCCTTGAAGCAGAGGAGGTGGGCCTGGGAGAAGCCCAGGAAGGCTGAAGGTTTGGAGAAACCTTCAGGACTCATTCAGATGCACACACATAATTTTGTAGTGACTGCTTCCTTCCCAGTCAGGGCTCTTTTCTTCTTTGCCACAGTTCACATCTGATTTTCATTACCCTCATGATCATTGACCCCTCACTGGGGATGAAGTCCTTGCCCATTTCCTTCCTCCTCCTGTGTCCCTATAGGCTTCCTTGCTCCATTCTCTTAGCACTATTTGTTCTCTGATATTAAATCACCTTTACCACCCCATGCCAGCTCATCCTTTCTGACTTTCCGATGGCCCTAAGTATCAGACATCTGGCCTTGATTTCTCATTTTCAGTATCATTACTTGCAAGTTTGAGGTCTTGTGTCTCAGGCACTACCCAGTCCTCACTGCCTCTGAGTGTTCATGCTGATGTCCCAATGTAGTAACTGCAAGTTCGGCTGGGGAGTATGTAGGAAATGGGGTACAGAGGAAACTCCTTCTCGGAAGCAGCATGTGTTGGGCAGGGGGGGATAGCCCATCTTTCTGTCACACTTTTCTGGCTTTTCTTCATACTGCATTTTTCAGGCATGGAATGGGCCTGTATTCTCCTGCCCAATAGCTTCTCACTATGGTGATGAGGTTCAGGAGATGTTAAATCTTAATTTAAAGGTCTATTTTCTTCATTGTGATCAAGAAATACAAGTAGGATGAAATCCCAAGTGAGCAAGCTGGATACTGAAGTACTTGCCTTCTTTGAATGTGAGATGTGACTGCTTCTCTATTTGTAGCTTTGCCTGCTGATGCTTTCTCTTTCCTTGAAGGTTCTTTATCTTTGCTGGACTCTTCTGACAACTCTCCACTACACAGTAGTGTGGCTTTGCTATGGATTGATGTCAAAATATCTTTTGGGGGGACAGGGTCATTTATATGCTCCTTACTTTGAATTTTCCAAGAGATTTGTCTGTTTACCCTTTACCAACAGTAAGTTTAACTGATGGCCAAAGCTGAATCACATGATGCTGCTGATAAAATAAACACTCAATTTCTGAAGGCCTAGCAGGATAGTGCTCCGTTTGTCAAACTGTTCCAGTAGATGAGAAGATAGGAACCTTTCATAGTCCAAATTAGAGATGGAGTCTTCATAGGTGGAACACCAATGCAGGAAGAAGTGGAGAAGAGACTTTAATCCTGAAGGGAAAATTGTTTTCTTTCACGCTGGATTGATTGTTTTGTGCTTTAAACTATCCCACTTTGAAAACAAGATATCGGGTAGCAATTTCAAGCTAGAAAAAAAGGAGGAAAGAAGGAAAGGTAGGAGAGCTGTGCCTTGACCAGTGTGAGCGTGAGGTCCCCGGGTCCTCCAGGAGCTCGCGGCCGCGGATCCGGCGCTGTCCGTGGTGCTGATCCCTCCCGCTCCCTGGGAACTCGATTACTGTCGTTCTTGGGGACTGGATTTATCCTTGTTTATACCTGGTTTTGACTCGTTGTGAATGCTGCTTGAACCAGGTAGGGGTGGTGTTTAAATAAAAAAGAAGGTGCACACCAGGCATTTGCAACTGCAAAGCTGCTGTGCTACAAAGCTCTTGTATCATCCAGTAAGATCTGTTCTCCTCCGTTCCCAAATCTGCCTCTTCACTTCAGTTTTCAAGAAAGCCATAAGCTAGGATATGTTCTGTATTAGCAGATGAAGGAGAAAAAGGAAATTAAAAGTGAGAGGAGGTTTATGGGATTGATTGCTGCTCCTGCCCCGTTGGCCAATGTTCTTGTTTGCCAGGGTGAGTATTCTGAGTCTTTTCTCATGTGCAGCAGTGGATTTTCTTGTATTCCAAACCAACCAATGTCTTTTCTGATACAATATTTGGGTGGTTTTTTTTTTGTTGCAGCATTTATATTCTTCTCTCCTGCTCTTCTGTTCGTAACACCTTAGTGATCTTCAGTGCCTCTCAGTATCCTCAGCCTTTACTGACTTCAGACAAAGTTGCAGGTATTCAACCCCTTCAAGGTTTAGCCTGGTGTTGCACAAGAAGGTTTAGTTGCAGGAACAGTTCAGTCCCTTGATGATTTCTATTGTCTCAATTTAGCTATATAAGAATGAAGCTGGACTCACACAGATCACAGCTGAAATCAATCCTAACCATCTCTCCAGCAATCAGAACAACCTGCTGGGAACTGAGTAACAGCTGAATTCTTGGTGAGAGAAATCACAGACATAAAACCAAAATCAAATAGACTCCTTGCACTCATTCAACATTTCGAGGCATTTTTATAGGTACAGCTGCATGGCATCTTAAATATCTGAGTTTACAAAGAAACTGGATCACTCGTGTTGGGGAAAATAATTTTTCTGTCCTGTCACAATCACTGTTTCCTCCCCATGAAAAAGGGTCAGAAAACACTGAATTACACACCCTTTAGCCCGTTATCTCTTCTTTGAGCCTTCTGGATACCCCCAAGATGGATCTGTGAAGATGAGGAGATATGAAGGTTATCTGAAAGTCATTCCTCAGAAGTGAAGCAGGAACAAGAGAGCTGGCCAGGAAGCTGATCATGAAAAGGTGGGGGCAGGGGGTTTGCTGTATGAAGCTGGAAAGGGTATAGTAGGGTCCTAGGTCCCTCTCCCACTGCTCCCAAGCCTTGCTGTCACTGGAAAAAAAAAAAGCTGGAAAGAAATCTTACCACTGATGAAAATCTCTATGTAAGGGGGATAATTCCACCTTAGTTTTCACTTTTACTTTCAAGAAGACAGAACACTTGGGAAGATTATTTTTTAGATTTTAAGAGGGAGAGTATTATTCCAAAAGGGTTCACAGCAAAATTGGACAATGGAACAGCAGTCATTATAGAAAAGTGAGGCAGAGAGCATATGGCTGCTGAGGCCAGTGCTCTTTAATGGTCTGGAGAAAAAGCACTGAGCAGCTAATAGTATTTTCCTTGGGAACAATAGTCAGTGAGCCTCAGGTGGGAAGGGGTTTAGGAACCAAGCTAAATCACAAACTCACATTGATCCAGGACCAGAACGAGATACAGCTTGTCTATAAAATGCCTGACACTCAACTAATCTCTGTGACATAGACATCTAGGAACCATTGTAGATAGCAGATGGCTCTGCATGATGAAAGCAGATGACAGATTCTGGGCAGTGCAAAACCATAAGACCTCAAATCCTGATCACAAAAGTCAGTACTTGAGATTAGATCTACCTGAGTACAGGGGACTTACACAGCATTGCATAAAGCCAACATACTACAAGGCATGGGGCGGGAGGGTCTTGTAAAAACCTTCACCTCTGTTCTCCCCGCAACACACTTACACGCACACTGCTGCATACAGCAAAAAAAAATATCAAGGTCATGTGTTTCCTGAAATATGCTTGGCTGAGTAAATACACTTACAGAGAACTCTTTATAAAGCAATAGCAGAATGAGTAACAGCGCATCACTACCATGGGAAATAAAGAGAAGTAACCCAAGTGCGATTCAGCCAGAATCATTCCAAACCCCAAAGGTTGGCCTCTTTTTTTTTTTCTTTAATGTGTCTGACATTTTATGGCATCAATAATGCAAACAAAGAGGAAATCATATTTGCAGAACACTAATGCACGGATGTCTAAAGCGAAATACAATACTGATTACTTTTTAAATGAAGCCACCAGGTTTTGATGTGCTGTGGTGGTTAAATTGGTCCATCAAACTTCTTCCAAAGCAAATTCCAGTCCAAAGCAACAGCTTGACCTTCTCTATAACCATGTGTAGCCTTTTCAGCTGTATTCTGATTGGGGGTAGTAAATGTTAGTTTGAAGCAATCTTCCTGATAGGCCTAATTACAGAAATGGCAGGGGCACGCAACTCCATCTGAAGATGAGGGGAAACTATGGGCATGTCCCCCTTTCATAGTCTATCCAAAGCCTTTGTGAAATACAACAGTAAGCCTACTATGAAGACCTGTGGATGAGAGAATGGGTGGGCTCTGAAAGAGATTTCTAGAGGTACTGTTGAGATTTTTCACTTAGGGTTAGTGGCTGATCTTTTGTGCACCTGATAGCTTGTCTCTTGTCTACAACCTTCTGCAGATGATTACAGAGCAGCGTCTGAGTATCAAAATAAGTGTATGAATAAGACAGTGTGGCAAAAAAACCCTTCCCTTCCTCTTTCATATTTTTAGATGCTAGTGTTTGGGCTTTTTTTCAGAAAGTGCATCTCAAAGATGCATCTTGAGAACCACAGACAGGATTGTCTCTACCCACACAAGGGTGAGGAAGCTGTTGTGCTTCTGCCTAGGAAAACTTGCTGCTCAACCTACTCATACAGCAAAAGACAAAAGGGCTTGGGTTTTGGCCTATGCTTCCAACTTAACAGCAGAAGCATTCAGTTCGGAAGTCAAGAAATGTCCTCTGACTTGCACTGAATGAACTGTGTGAACTTCTCTAATTCATGCAGTTTTGGTTTCGTAGACAGAGTTAAGAGTGTGCCTGTGGGTTGGTGGGTAGGATTGGACGCCATCGTCTCACATCAGCTGGGAGTTTGTCTGTCATTTAATCCTGGATCACGTCTGAGCAGAGCATTGTGTGTGGGGATTGTATATGTTGGAGTTAATTAGTGCAAGCAGCTAATTGCCACTGGTTAACTAGTGGCTTTTAATTAGGGCTGTGTTGCTGGGTGAATACGTGAAGCGAACTGTTTGTCACTGGCAAAAAATGTCAGCTTTGTAATGTAAAATTCTTTGGGGAAATTAGGAAAAAAAATATATAGGCTGGAGCTACTGACACTTGGGCATGGTAGAAAATCAGTTGCAGAAGAACTGGCCTGGATGAGGTTAGAGTCACGTTCTGCTGGGGTCAAAAATGATAGCAGCTGCTCCCCGACCCCTTCTCCTGTGCAGAAGGGTGGGACGCTATGGGCTTCTGCTGGGATTTACAGGAGATAACACCGCATGCATCACAATGAGCTTTGCTGTAAAATTCACTGCACAGAGGTTAATCTAGATGTCAACACTGCCTGACAGCAGTAAAATTACTCCGGGGCAGTGCTCCTTCTGAAGTCTTAATATAACAGTCAATTCCATCCTGCCTGCAGGAAATGAAAGTTTTCTGCTTTGTGTGTGGAATCATTCGGCGCCAATTTTCTCACTGTTTGAAGTCCAAACTGTTTGTGGTCTTGGGATTCACCTCACATTAAGACTTTTGCTTCATTTAAAAACTCTGCTAGTGAAGTCCTGAGACTGCAAGGACAGGGACTGCGTAGGGAGAAAAAGAAAGAGGGCAAGGGGGGAGAAATCTCACCTACCACATCAAAATCAAACAGCTTCACCAGCTCTGTGCTCTGAAAGGGAGTGAATGCAGAAACTATCAAGCAGCAAAGACTGGGGAGGTTGGAAGCCAGCAGAGAGCAAGAAAAAATGTGCAAGAAGACTTTTGGGCCTTCCAGAGCTGTGGTTTTCTTTAGAGGTATTTCAGTCCTTCCCTGCTGGGACCTTGTCCTAAGCAGCCAGCAGTTCAGCAGTTAAACACCACACAGAACAACTGTTCAAGTTCTCAGTTGTAGGATCAGTCACTTGTGCTGGGTGGGAGATCAGTTCCTATAGAGGACTCCTGATGGTGTGAGGAAGCAATGGCTAGATTTGTTGTTCCTCCTTTCCTCTTGGAGAGATGCTACAATTGTGAGACTAACAGAAGGGAGGAGGAACCAATGGTCACTCCTTTAGTCTGAAAACATCTGCCAGATTTGGTCTGTGAGAAACTGAAGCCATTGAGATGAACCAACTTATCAGCCCACTTAGCTCAGCCCCTGAAGAAAGCCATGAGATTGTGTCCTTCTTTCTCTTTGGTCTCTTTTCTCTTTCCTTAGTACAGTCTTTCAAAGTTGCAAGCAATGGAACTCCTATCACTTCTCTCAGGGAGCTGTTTCATGACTCAGTAGCGTACTGGAAAGGAGTGATAGACGCAGGAGAGACGGAATGCTCCTGCGTTCCCCTTGGAGCAGCCATTGAGGTCTTTGCCTGCATCATTTATGACACTGCCAGCTAGAATGAGTGTTTCTCCAGACTTGAAACTCAATATCGCTGCTTGCAAGACAAAGGGAAAAGATCTTTTAGGACTTATCAGCTAAAGAAACATCAAATGCATACTGATCTAAGAGATGGGATAGGGAAGGCACCTTAGAGTCAAGCAGGTATGTCCACTCCTGGAAAGCAGTGCTGAGCAGGGAATTTTCCCTTTTTCCATTTTTGGTACCTTCTTGAAGATGACGTGCCTAGCAGAATACTGCCTCCATGCAGAGTGGCACATGAATACCTGCCATCAAGTGTTCAGAACTACTTCTGGTTTTGCGGGCTTGCAGTGACCCATTCTTCAACCCATATCCTGAACTAAAGGGAACTCATACATTTGAGTTCTGGGAAATAAAAGCCTTTCACATGAAAGGAAGCAGCTCATTTAGTATTATACTTCTGCCTGTGGCCCTTAAAAAAAGCATAACTTTTTCGGGCCTTCTTTTTAGTTGTATTTTCTTATTAATATCACAAAAAATAACCATAAACCCTAGCATTTGTTTTCTACCTGCATAAATGGTCCCTTGTTTTTACCAGTTTCTGTCTCCTTTTAAACCAGTATGTGCCCAGCATTATAGCCAACTTTCCTGTAGCTCCAGTATGTTGCTCTTTTCTTTTGGTTTTGATTGTATGCACTGTGCTACTTAAAATTCAGTGCCACACTCCTGAAACCAGTCTCGATTTCCCAGCCCAAGATACTCACTTGCCTCCTAAACCCAGCCTTTCCCTTTCCTTGCCTTTTTTATTTTCCCACATATTTTCTCACCTTGTTCCACCCACTCCTGGGGACAAGCAGACAGCTTCAAGCTAACCATGTCTCTCAAGCAAGCAGCCTCTCTAAAGGCATTCCAGATTTTTCACGTTTGTCTGTGCAGCACATGTTCTCCATCACCCGTCGGCAATTGAGCACCCTGTGGACCCAAGGATAGGCCTGCAATGAGGCAGGCTCTTTGTCACCCCCAAAATACACGCGTTGAGGGACATTTAAAGACCAGATGGGCAAGCTTTGTGGGAGACAGGATGGACTTTCAGTCTGTCAGATCGTTACATGTCTTCCCTTTGCCACATTTCAGCTTTCATCTTGCAACCTGACAGACTTGGGTGGAAGGAAAAGTAACGGATGGAGAAGACAAGGTGGGTCACTGATGAGACCCTAAAGCTGAAGCCACATTTGCTGCCCACAGTTTGCATCCCTGGCATATGATTGCCATCTGTACCGTGCACCAAAATAGCACCTTCACCTCCAAGAAGGCTTCATTTCAGTGACACCCTTGGGTGACTGAGTTGGTGGTGCTAAGAGTTTTTAGTTTTAGGGAGCAGGATGAAGCTGGGATGGGGAAGACTCCATGGTCCTTTCTCAGCAGTGCTCAAACTAGTGTTCCTCCCAGCTCCATTACAGATGGAAGAGGCTGGGTGGTGGGACCACCTGCCTGAGCATGCTGGGAGTTAGGCCTGGATTGCCCCACATCAGTGAGGAGACCTGTCGGTGTTCCCAGGCAGCAGGAATAGATCTCTGTTCCCAGCAAAAACATGGCAATGGAAAGTTCCTCTCCTGGAAATGAAGAAGGAGCATGAACTCATTTCTCCTTGCCTCCAAACAGTCCCCATGCTCGGATTTATGACACTCAGTGAGAGTTTTCCCCAAAATCTGTTTTTCTTCCTCCCCTCACATGCATCAGGGCCACCCCAGAGCCCATCTTCCTACAAGGAAGAGCACTATCACCCATGTTGATGATGAGCAGCTCCACTGCTCAGGTCCAGGGAAGATGCTTCTGGAAATGAGGTCTCAGGGTGTTCATCAGGAACTCAGCACAGCTGCTTTCCCTCTTCCCCTCCAAAACTGTCACTCCAAAATGGGATGCAGCAGTTTCCATCATGTCTTCCACCAAAAACCAGCCTTCGCCGTCTCCCCAATAAACCTCCATCCAGCACCAACAGGCCAAGGAGAATAAAGCAGCAGCAGCAGCTGGGGTGATGTCGCACTGCAGAACTGCAGCTTATCCTGCTCTTCTGAGCAATTGTTCACAATTAATTTTGACAAAAGGACCTTTTTCTGACACAGTCACTGCACTTGGTGGGGCTAACAGTAAAGCAGTCAGACAGCTTAAATCAGTCTTGGTCTATCCACTTCACATCTTCTGGGGACCCATCTCCTTGCCTTTCATGGACTACTTATTCCTAACCATGTAGCACCGAGGCTCGGTGTCATGCTCAGCTCCTGAGCTTACCTCACTGTCATGACTGTACAAAGAGGTGGCAAAAGGGAGAGGGTGGTGGTGCTGGGAAGGAGGGGAAGGAAGAAAGAAGGACAGAAAGGAGGATGTAGCTGCTGTGCAGAATGGCAACAGGGAAACCTCATCAGCAGTGTCTGTAGGTGATTTGATAGTGTAAAGGCCCATGACATTGGCCAAAAAGGAAATGAGAGGATGACAGCGAGAGAGGGGTGGACAGAATGGGGCCTCTCACAATCTGGCATAGTGCCTGGGAGCCACAAGAGCGAGAAGCCATTTGGGATAAGAGACAGGCAGCCCCAGGGAAGGGTTTTCTCTTGGAGATACTGGGCAATTAACAGACATCAGCGATTCTCCTCTTGCAAAGAATCACCAGTCCTTTTAGCCAAAGCAGCCTTCATGCAGGGGACAGGGCTAGCAACCCTTCAGACAATCTTTTTCACTTCCAGAGGTGGACCTAGGTAAGCAGATGAGGAAAACTGGACATCCCCTCCCAAAGAGGGATCCTGCTATTGAGGGATGGCATGGTACACGGTTCCTGTGTGCAGACTCCCAGTGCTGGTCCGCACCCTTGCCCCTGACCATGCCATCTCAGATGTCCATGCTGTGGGCTGCTGGTGCCTGCTCAGCGGCACTCTGTCCAGCCTCCACTGGCGCAAGTCTGTCCCAATAGCCCAGATCTCTCTAACACGCAGAGGAAGGTTGCATCCTTACTCCCACATTATGGGTAATCACCATTCATCACCTCCCACTCCAGGCTTGCCAGTGCTCCTTATACAAGGACAGAATAACCCCATGGTCATTTCCACCACCACAAAACTCCCTGCAGCAGTGTCCCCTGGCTCTGTCTGAAACCGTAAGTCAGGTCATGCCAGAGTCACGGGTGGGAAGTATAGGTTGGCAAAAGACAAGAGGATAAGGAAAGGATGCAAAATCTTCCTTTTCAGTAACCAGCCATAACCAGAGTCACCTATCTCCCCTTGCATCCTGGCCATGAACATTATACTGGCCATGGGGAAGGAGCCAAGATCCTTTCTGTCTCTTCTTCCTCCATCTGCATTCCCTTCCAGGCAAGAGCCACATCCGAGCAGGCTATTTTTGTGCCAGCAGTTGTTCCCTTCTCAAAATTGCCTTGACAATGCCTATGCCACCCATTCCTGTCCTCCTGAGAGCAGCTGCTAAGCTGAGGTTTCCCCTTATCCTCCATTAGCCATAGGAAAAGAAAAAGACCCAGAAAGGTTTTATATTCTCAGCCCATACCGGATTCAGGCTCTGACTCAGCCTTTCCCCAGGTTGGGATTGTTTCCTGCTTCAGGGAGATGTGCTGCAGGAAGGATGCTTCTGCCTCTCCCTCCCTGTCCCCACCACCCCCCGTTGCTGCTTGTCAGGCCTTTATCCTCATTGAGATGCAAGGCTGGCCACTGCGGCCATCCGCTGAGCCGTCTGCTCCTGACGGCACCTTCCCCTCCTTCCCCCCCTCCTCCCGGGGCTGCCTGTGGAGCCATTCTTCAGCCTCTGCATTTCACAACAGCTCAAAGGCAGATGCATCAATCCTTTCAGGGGATGGGGACGTGAGGAGAATGGTAAGGGGCCTGCAGGCAGGTGTTGGTAGGTTCCCAGCCATCTCACAAGCCTCGTCCCCCTCCCTTGTCCCTCACTGGCTCATGCCTGAGGCTTGGACTGAGTCATTGGGGAAGGGATGGGGAAGGGAAGAGGATGGGGAGGAAAAGCGCTGCTGGGATATGCTGACCCCATAGGCATGCTCAGCCGGGATGCAGGCACTCTCCCAGCCTCCCCTCCATGAGGGGAGCAGAGATTTAATCCTGTCTGCTGAAGATTTACACCAAGGACTGGTGTAGAAGGCTGAGGAAGGGGGCACAACCTCATGGCCACTAACAGAAGGGTGAGGAGGGGTGGGAACAGTGGTTGTCCCTCCTGCACTGGGTGCCCTGTCTCGCACACTGAAATGGGTTGGGGATGATTCAGGACCAGGTCTCCAGGACCTCCCTCTCGACTCCTTAGAGCAGCTGCTTTGGTCCCGCTGCTCTCCCAAGCCCTGGCAGCAGCCAGCATGGGGCGGAAGGGTCGGGGTTAGGCCGGCTCGTGGTCTGTTGGAGGGCAGCTGGTTCCCGGTGTGTGTTTTACCCGTAGGTGCCACAATCCTTTGACTGTGTGTTCAAAAGCCTTGAGTCTGTACGTTTAAGAATCAGCAAATTAGAAAAATTGTCCTGAAAGGTTGGGAGGGAGGCAAAAAGGCAGGAAGGCAGAGAGGCATCAGGGAAGGGAGGGAGGGAAGGGCTTGGTAAAAGAGAGTTCATCCAGGGGCACTGCCCTGGATTTGTGCCCATCACCTGCGGACTAGGAAGGAGGGAGAGAGGGAGGGCAAGGACGAAAAGGGAGGACTGGTTTCACACATTCAGTGCATATCATACAACCATGGCAAGGCTTTCCTCCCAGGGCTCCTAGCCCGGATGGCATAGCTGCCGTAGCCAGTCTAAAGCCCTGCGCAACAGCCCGAACCATACTCACAGCAGGGTTACAACCTACTGCTTCATTGCTCGGGGGAAAGATACCTTCTCCTTTCTTTCTCTCCTTTTTTTGTTTTTTAATTATATATCTTTTTAAGTACTTTTTTCTCCTTTTTTTTTCTTTTTTTTTTTTTTTAAAGTCTTACATTTTTCTGTAACAGCAGCTTCTTTCTGTATTGGTGTGGAAGTTATAGAGAGAGAGATATCTATAAATATATATAAGCCAAACTGCCTTACAGGTTGTTGTTTTGTGGGATTTTTGTTGGTTTGCTTTTTGTTTTGTTTTGTTTTCAGTGTTGTATGTGTAGCAGGCACTTGAGTTTATATGAAGATGTTTGCTTGGGAGCTGAGGGGCAAAGGATTTGGGGAGGGGGAAAGGGAAGGAAGGACAGAAGGAAGGAGCATGGACTTCTGACAAGTGGCCACTGCTAGCCAAGGATGTCCAGGTAGATTGGTGTGGCCTTGCCCAAAGCATGAAGGATCTTGTAGATCTCCTTGATGTTGAGCCGTTGCTGAGGTTCTCTCTGCCAGCAGCCCAACATGATGTCGTAAACCTCCTTGGGGCAGACTCGAGGCCTTTCCAAAACTCGACCTTGGGTAATGCACTCAATGACCTATAGGAAAGAAAGAAAAGAGATGTTGAATCATTTGGGTGGCTCTTGGCGATGTCCTGTCCCAGCTACTTCTTGGCCGACGTGGTATCATATAGTGAATAGGACCCCTGAGAAGCCAAGAGGTCTGCAGCTCCTCAGTGCTCACCTGTTTGTGAGTTGTTCATGTTAATTTTACAGTGAGAACTTTGTCTCTAGCTGCAGTTTTGCAGTTCCCAAAAACCTTCCCCATTTGGCACCTACTCACCTCAGTGCTCTCTCCAAACAGGAGATCACAGGCAAATGAAATTAAGTTTTAATTTATTATGTCAGTTTTTCCTGCTAAGTGAAGAAGATAAAAAAAAAGCTTTTAAATCCCCAAACTAAAGTAATATTTTGCACAGCTGAAGTGGTATTTTTCTTCCCTGAAAATCAAGAGATCTTTCCATTGCAAAACCCAAGAGAGTTCTACAATGGAGAGTTCAGAGCATCTTTTTCTACCTCTGTCTCCAAGGGCAGCTTTGCTTCGTTTTAACATAGAAAATCAGCTAAAAGAATGAAATTTCACCTCAAATCTCATCTGTGCTGGAGGAAAATAAATCTGCAGTGCTAAAACCCTGCTCTGGGTCAGGTTGGTGCTGCTAACGAGAGAAATGTGAGCTCTTGGATAGCATTAAAGCCTCTTCAGAGGGATGCCATTGGAGTGGGCTCCCCTAAGTGTCTGTTTATGTTTTGTTCACTGGAGGAATGGATGCAATGGGGAGGGAGCTATGATTTGTCAGAGAGCTGCTATTACCATTCTGGCTTCCTCGGTTGGAGTTGATGAGTCCCAGCATTGCAGTGTGCAAAGTGACCTGCCATACTCTGCAGATAAACACAGGTCCCAAGCAGTGTGTTGAGGGAAGCCACTCAGCAAGAGGTGTTTGGACTTTATCATTTATGAATAGTAATGGGCCTGCCACACAGCTCAACAGATACTTATCGCTTTGCTGTTTGAATATAAATACAGAGGGGAGAGATTGGGACCTCCTGAAAGCAGGTGAGGAAGACACAGCATGCAGAGAAGCCTGCGTTGCCATGAAGCTGGTGGCAGCAGTGACTTGGAGGCGGAGGTGAGTTATGGTTTCTGACAGGACATCCTCGACATGCACAGGAGCCCAGTGGGGGACCCTTTCTCTCCATGGTAAAGAAAGGACATAGACAGAAGTTGAGGCTGAGGCTTTCAGACAAGGTGATGCCAGGCCTCATTCCTCTGTTCAGGCAGGGTCTCTTCCAGCCTTGAAAAAACCTACTAAAAATGTTCTTGGGGCTATAAGGCCATGTGAGAAGCATCCCAGCCTTGCTAATGTCCACGGCAGCAGTGATGCTTGACCAGCCTGGTCATTGCTCACAGTCCTGTCCTGGCAGCCTGGAGCTTGGCACAGACTCAGTTAACTTGCCTCTGCACAGGACTCTGCGGTCAGGCTGCCACTGAGACTTCCTTTGATGGCTTACTATCCAGGAGCTGGTGGAGGCATCAGTCCTGTGCTGCCACCCAGGTTCTGCCCATCTCTCTACCAGGATAGTGTGTACGGGGGTGGGAGTCCTCAATTCTCAGAAAGAAGTGAAAACAGCAAGAAGAAAAGGAAGAACAAGACTTTTTCCCCGAGATCTGTGCAGATCTTAACCAGCTCTCATCCCTCAAGGTTAAGGGTGACTGTTCTCAGTCCTATTGCCCTGCAAAGGAAACTGAGGCAGAAAGCATGGGGGTAGCTGAGCTGTCATATTCCAGCATGCCTATCACCCATGTACAAGCTACGTGTGCTTGTTTGTGTGTGTTTGTATTTACCCTCCTAGGGAAATGCAAGAGCAGCTCATTAAAGAGCGTGACAAATAACTTCTGTCGCTGTCGATTCCATTGTTTGCGTCTCTAAAATGTTTGCGTGTGCTACTTTGGGATATACAGTCAGGCCCCATTGAGCACACGAATGGGCAAGTATTAGAGCTGTAAAACAACACCTAGGATTTGCCATCTCTGCAACTCACTTAATTAAGGGATCTATAGCCAGAAAGCAGAAAATGCACATTTCTCATTACAAAAGGTGAAATTTCTGAAATCCATTAGATACACAGTAGGATAAAAATGTGCAAGGTTCCCACACACTGCTATGTAATGCAGCTTGTTCCTCTCTATAATACCCCCTGCTATTCTGAGCAAAAATCTTCCAATGCATTTCTGCTGATGTGCCTCAAACCCCTGCTCTGACACCCTGCTAATCCCAGCCAGCCTTCCCTCAACGTTTTTACAGTGCAGCCTTATACTGATGGGCTGCAGCTTTTGCTATTCAAAGAAGTAACAAAGACAAACAAGCTCCTAGGGTTCCACTGTTAGTGAACTGGAATAGATACATATAATAGATAATATAGTAGATATCCTCCTGGCAGAAAAACCCCACAGAAATGTGTCACATATAAGAGGATTCAAACATTTTCTCACAAACTGGAGACAGTATTGAAACCATCAGCTATAAAGGAAATTCAGCGCATGACAATAACTTAGATCCCAGCAGCAATTTGGGTAGCCCCAGTTCTGGCATCACCCAAAGAGTTTATCAGATGTGGTTGTTGTGGAGGTATGTCAGGAGCTTAGAAGGGAGAGACTGAGGATGAGCCAGTATATGGCTTTGGCAGAGCTCTTTCATTCATGCCTCAGTTTATCCATCTCTTAAATGGAGATAACATTTCTGCCATGGCTTCATCATGAAGGGGACCAGCACAAACTGCTTTGCAAGCAATCTAGAAAGGAGAGATGACAAAAAGTAGTTTTCAGCTGAGGTGTCTCAGCACTGTTGTACCTCTGTGTTTGAGAGCTGAAACCAGGGCTGCTTCCCATATGTGAAGATCTCCCAGAGGATCACCCCGAAGCTCCAGACGTCACTCTCTGTTGTGAACTTCCTGTACATGATGCTTTCTGGAGGCATCCAGCGGATAGGCAGCATGGTGTGTCCTCCAACCTGGGTGAGGGCAAAGGCACAAGCAAATCTGAGTGACGAGAGCCCTGAGGAAGGGGTCAGCCCTGATGTGATGCAGTGACAAACTCAGGGCCTCCCTGTGAGCTCCATCAACAAAGAGCTGCTAAAAGATGCTGGGGTGGCTACTGCCTCCTCGACCGCCCATGGGCTCACCCGCCAATCCCACCTGGTTAACATGATGGATAGGGAGGGAAGTGTATCAAGATAAATGATGTCCTCTCCTCCCAAAACAGGCCTGTAAAGAAATTATATCACAAAACACCAACAGCCTACTCCAGCCCCAAAGTCTGATGAACCAGGAGGCAAGGCAAGAAACAAGTACTGCACTGAGTACTGCAGGGCCTCTGAAGCACCCATCAGAAACACAGATTGAGGTTTGCTCCTCTTCAGTAAGGTTTTCTACAAGCCATGCACAGGCATCTGCGCATCACCTAATGGCGTAAAAGATTTGGTGCTCATAAAACTGTGCTACAGGCCCTTTCAAAGAGTGCTTTGAATATGTAAGTGACTGCAGGACCACACTGCAAAAAGGCGGTCTGTTTGTAAAGAATAGGCTCTTATAGGCAGGTATATGCCAAGCATATAATGGAGGCCGGAAAGCCAGCCCCTTTGGAGAGTTTGGAAGTGGAAGAGCCTGAGGGCAAAGACCCATTGGGGTATGCCAAGCCAGGGAAAGACATCTTAGGCAAGATCTACCTTTCCTAGGGCATATGAATCCAGCCGGTATACAGCAGGTTTGCAGGATACATGCAGTTTCAAAGCAGATGGATTTACCTTTGGGTTCACTAGAGATGTCTAAACAAGTGTCTCTGAGCAGGACAAGTTTTTCTCTGTTCTATCCTTCTACATAAGAAGCACCATCTGTGGGGAAACAGCTAATTGATAAGACCAGCCGGTGCTGGAAGCAGGGTGGCTGCAAGTCTCCAGCACTCACTCCTGCTGGGGGCAAAGTGTCTGAGGGTTTAGTGGTGATGAGAAAAAGCACTTTTGTGGCACTGCTTGGAAGGCGGCTTGTCTCATTATGGACACCAAAACAGCAAGTGCTAGTAAGCCTGTAAGCACCACAACTGAAACAAACAGGCTGAAATCTCTCTGGTCCTATGAGGGATGAGGGGAGAAGGTATCTGATATTTAGGTTTCCAGCATGTGTAGCTATTGAAAATAACGAGATTGTTTCTTGTACAAACAGAAGCTCTCCTGTGAGCTGCCAGTTTTCCCAAGCTGCCACAGGTTTCTTTGCCTGATTAAAGCAGAACTAGTGTAGGAAAGGGTCAGTACAGAGATACTCTGCAGCGCTTGGAAGAAAGAGGGGAGGTGTGTTAGAATAGGGTGTGAAATGGGTATGATGCTTTTCAGGCTTTCTGCATAGGGGGTGGGAGTCAGACTTTGCTGGGGTTTGACAGAATTTGGACCCAGGCTTGCAATGTTCTCCTTGGAGGTCTGCAGAAGAGCCCTTTTTCTACCTCTGAAACATACCCTCCCTCAAAAAAGAGGAGTTTTAAAAGTCTCAGGAACATCTTTGTTTCCCGAGTGCTCAGAACTGCGATGCATAAAGATAAAAAGCTCATTGCAGCTCTACACCTCCTGTTTAGAGATGGCTTGGTGGTGTGTTCTCAGCTTGCTGCTCTGAGCTCCCAAGAATGTTCTCCCATAATGAAAATGGAAATATGCTTTCCTCTGTTCCTTTGAAATCCCAGCTGTTATTTTAGCTTTTTCCTCCATTCCCAGCTTTACAAGTTGTTTTCCCTTCTTGCGAAGGGCGCTGAGGAAATGCTACCAACAGACCAGGACATCTATTAAACTTGATTGTTGCAAAAAACTGTTTTGTTCTGATGCTTATTTTATTCTCCTTTAAGTTTTCCAGCAATCTCAAAATAATTACTAGCAAAACAATCCGCATTAGCAATATCCTGAATCTTGCAGGGTCATTTGAGATTACAGGCAGTACAATGTATTGAGCAGAGTTAACTCCCTTTTGAACAAGTCTTACACCAGTTTGGAGCCTGTGAACCAGGTCTCCTCAGCTGACACAAACAGTATGACGGCAGCAGTCTTTGAATGGGAGGGCCCTGAGTTACACCACATGAGGATGTGACCCTGAAAGCAGAGCTGAGAGACCAGGCTCATCTCAGTTCTAATAAGTTAAAGTTGAGGTCTTTGGTCTCCTCTAACACGTCCTGGTAAAGAACTGACAGTAAAGTGACCTCCACAGTCAACATAAGGACGTGACGACAGTCCTGGCTTAGCTCATATGGTGGATTCCAAGGACTACCAAAGCATTTCTCCCAACGCTGTATGCCATGTGGGACATTTCTTTTAGTTAATCTGGTAATAACTAATAATCAAATTAATTTGGGTAAAAACCCCACAAACACAAAAATAAACCCAAGCAATTCCCAGAAATGTGTGGATCCCAAAATATGGCTCAGCTGTGCTCATAGCTATTCTTTGCAGAGGTATCTTTTGCATCTCAAATAGGGTGCCACATTTTTGAGCGCAAATGTTAAGTCTTGCACTTACCAACTAGCTATAAGCAAAACAGGCATCAATTAAACTGTACCATAAAACCACTCCAGTGTCTAGCCTAGCATCGCCTTTGACTACTCCTTACTGCTTCCCTTGCAAACTGATTAGGATTAAAATTCCCATTTCACAGATGAGGAAACAGATGCAGGAAGGCAAGGAAAGGCCCTGCTCTGAAGCTGTATAGTGAGTGAACACTAAGTCAAGTCTTCCTGGTCTGCAGTGAGCCATTCACTGTTATTTGCTGATGTAGCAAAATGATTTAGAGCTGAGCACAGAGGGATTGTGCTGCTGATGCCATAGGAAACAGAGTGTGTCCAGGGTGATGGAAATCCTTTGCACAACATGTAGTGGCTATGAACTGCGTTACGCCACTGTAGATTTGCACGTGATTCCCACAGATATGTACTTCTTTTACAGGACCAGCTATTTGCCAGAAGCATAAAAACAGAAGGATGCTATTAAATTAGGCTGAAAAAAAGGATTCTGTGTTTTATTTTTCCAAAGCCAGTTTACATGGCACATCTTTGGCTTTGGAAACAATCGTTACCATGTCTTTAGAGAGAAGCATTGTTTTTGTTTCAGTCAAACCTGTTTGCTCAGAGCTGGGCCTGACAGGGTCCACAGATAAGTGACCATGCAGGACTGAAGTTCATCAGGAGTGTGCTACTTCTGAGTCTTTTCTAAACCAGACTTCTCATCTTCCTATCCCATCTTTCTCCATTTCCCTTGGGAGCCAGGGATGGGGGAGCCTAGCCATCACGCAGCTTCATTTTCTGAACGCCCCTAAGGGTAATATGTCCTCAGACAGTGGCACTGCAACATCCACAACCTGGAAGAGGGATTTGCTTTCGAGCAAATAAGGCAAGTAAATCATCTTCTGTTCCTCTCTATAAATCCTATGATGCTGCCAAGCTAACCTTTTCTCCTTGTTATTTTAATGCTTCATAGACCTGCAGACTGGCCTCCTTATCCCATTGCCATGGCTGTCTAGCTTTGCTTGACATTTTTACCTCTCTAACCTCCTCTCCCTAGATCAAATCCCCGTACCCACATTGTCATGTTATTCCCACTGCTTTGCTCTTTCAGTTTGCAGTACTATCCTAGTAATAGGTAGAGGAATCAGTGCATATCCTCTTAGCAGCCAAAGCTGCTTCTGTCTCCATTTCAAGTGTCACCTATAGTATAACCTACTCATTTCTACTCTTTTCTAATGGATACTCCCAAGTGCATGACCTGGTCTACAGCCACATGGTTCTGATACTCCAGGGTACCTGGCCCCTGCTCTGCAGCCTCATTACGCATCCAAGCCTGTAGACTTGCAAGATAACCAGTCACCCCCTTCGAGCGGCTTATTGCTGTATTAGCTATGACCCTTGGGGAGCTGGGGGAGGTTTGTGAAAAGCCAGCATTAATGGCCATTAGGGAGAGAGATAATTACTTAATGCTAGTACAGCACTTTGAAGATGTAAAGCTATATAAGTGCTATGTAGAAGTAGTATTATAAGGCTTGAGGTTTGCCTGCTACCCAGGAAAGCTGGTGCCTGGGGAAAAAGTTCTCCTTGTCCCAGCTTTCTGAATGATATCCAGCTGATTAGGAAGGGAAATACGACATGTTATCCCCAATGAGTCTGACAGTACAGCAGCAGACAGTGGAGCAGCAGTGTTCAGTGCAGACTGTGCAATATATCTGCGGTTTGGGCCACTAACAGAGGTACTGTGGGAATCAAAAATGAAGGGCTGAAAAACCCTCATGAGAACTTTGGACTGATGGGAATTCAGATGCTAGCCCGTTAAAGGCAGCTTTTGGTGGGCAGCCCTGTTTTCCCCCTCCCAGCTCATATCCAAGCACCAAGGCTGCAGCCCAAACCAGTATTCAGAGGGGAGCTGCTAAACCATCCACTCCATGCTCATAGCTGAATGTTGCTTCATGGATCTTGGCTAAGAACAGAATTTGGTCTTGGTCATACTCTTACACTGTGCTTTATTTTCCTTTTTGTGCAGTTTCCTTACCTATTTCAAAATAGAATTAAAAACCAAATCAGCGCTTTTGTTTTCCTTGGTCATTTGACATTTGCTTTCCAAGGTCATTTGTCAGCTTTATCCCAGTGCCTGGCATGCTTCAGGGAGGCTCTGCTCCTGCCTTAGGAAATCCACAAGAACCAATGTAGGTGTCTTCATATGATACCACGTTATTTGAACTTTCCTTCTAGGTGCAGAAAGCTGAGGTGTTTGTTGTAAGGAATCATGTGCCAGTATTAGAGACCTTGGCACTGTTTCTCTGCAGGAAAATCCACCTAATACTCGGTCCATTCAACCTAGTGATAAGACACACATTGTATGATTGTTGTCTCTGTTCCTGCTGCTGTAGGTAGGGATAACTTGGGATGTTCTCTAATTGCAGACCTGGCTGTCATCCCAGGCTGTGCTGCACCAGAAATATGTCCTTTAGTCCTTGGTTTTAGGAGCTGGTTGATCCCTGGAAGATACTTAGCCCTGAACCTTCCCCAGCAGCCAGATGTATGTCCCCATCAGGACACACTGATTCCGGCTGTGGGCAGGATGTGTTACTCAGCAGTTCTGGGCAGCATTCTGGTCCGAAAGGACCCAAGGGCAAGAATAAAAGCAATGCAAGCAAGAAAGCTGGAAAAGCTTCTCTGTTTGGCTAAGATGAGCTCTTGGAGAAAAACAAACAACAAACAAAACTGCTGTGGATCAAGCCTCTGTGAGGTGAAGTTTGACAGATCAGGTTGGGGCATGAGAGGGTGGCTGCTCAGGGACAAAGCAAAAGGCAGTACATGCTCATGGCTGGGAATCCAGGAGAAGACGCTCCTTCCCCATCTTCAGTCCTGGATCCAGCAGCACTGAGAGACCTTTCCCTATCAGATGTGCCTGTATTTCACCTATGTGAGTCCTGACAGGCTCCTGGGCACCTTTTGCAAAGCAGAGGGATTAACTCTGATGTGCCAGACAGGGCTGAGCTTTACTGAGCCTCAGCTGTACCACACTTCATAGTTTTAGCTGTCACCTTACTACACTCTTAAGTACCCAAGTCATTTGCATCAGAGGTAGCTGAATTTAACTGCAAGCTGTGACTAGATGCTATTCCCAAGTACTTTATCTGTAACTTCTTTATAGCTTATCCAGAAAGAAAGGTGCTACCTATACCAGAGACTGCACCACTGCTGGGATTACCCTGGCATCAAAAAATCCCCAAGGTGTTCTCCTGAAAGGTATCATGTGTTATATACCAGCCCCCAGACTGATCCTCTTCTAGGTGATTCAAAAGCTATCACCACAAACTCTTGGCATAGCCCTGTCCTTGCCTTTAGGTCTTCTGCCTCTGCTGTTGCTGCTGTCAAAGCCAGTGCTGAACATGAGCTTAAAGAGTCATCAAACCACGAAAAGCTTCTGCCAAACATTTCAGCTTCCTTGACTTATTGTGTCCTCACCACGCAGCACTCTGTGTGTATAAGCTCTGCTTTCTGGGAATGGCAGATATGATCCTCTTCTAACCTTCACTTTCTGCACCAACCACCTCTTCCATTTCAGGCTCTGGCAGTGCTGCAGCATGGGGCTTGCTGGCTGCTCCCCTGCACGCTATGACTGAAGGCACCTCACAGCAATTTGCAAGGGAGCATAGCGGGGTTTTAGAGATAACACAAAATGCACAGAGGAACCTGTGGCTGTTTCTCTTGCCTGCATGCAGCTGTGCTGGGAATCCAGCCTTGCCCAAAGCTGGGGAGATGCCAGTCACCAGCTGCCAGAGGGGAATGGGTTGGAGACTTTAATCCAGAGAAAGAACAGGGAAAGGAACCAAATGTCCTTGTCATGAGGTGATGTAAGGAGCCAGATGGACTTGCTCAGGAGCAGGAAAGACTGACCAGGCAGGGTTAATATGAAACTGAGAAAAGGGTGAGTCCTTCCTGCTGTCAGTGGGACTGTTTGGCAAGGGACTGTTTGTTCCCCCCAGATGCACACACCGTGTTTAAATGTGAGTCTAAAAATAAAGCCTGTCATTGACATTGTTTTTCCTTACTTCATTTAACAACCTACTTGCTTTATGACCTGTAATCCTGCACGGTGGTGTAATTCACAAGCAGGGACAGCAGCCCTTCTCTCCCTTCGCCTCTTCTCTGCTCCACTGAGTGTGTTTCAATCCCACGGTTTTCAGCATTCCTAATGAGCCATTAACAAGCTGTCAATTACTTATGCAAATAAGGGGGGGGGGGGGGGGAAACACGGGG
>WYDI02028909.1:44641-104650 GCA_009867235.2 Psittacus erithacus
CCCTTTTTCCCCCCCTGCCTTCCCCTCCTTGTCTGGGGTTTTTTTCTATCTCGCCTGTGTTTAGACACACAGGTAAAAGAAATAAGCGGAGACGATCTATGTAGAAGGGGGGGGGGGGGGGGGGGAAGAAACACGGAGGGGTGGCTGCAGCTAGAGGTAAATTCTGCTACCTCAAACTGGCCTGAGATAAATTACTGCTGCTCTAAGAGCTGCCTGTACCCAAGAGTCCTCTCAGTTATATTATCTGCCATCTAGAAATGCCAGAGGTAATGCAGAGGATGCTTAAGAAAAGGGAAACAGAGGAGTAATCGCACATATATTTTTAATTATGTTTGCCAATAATGTATTTGGTGTGCTGCTTATCACAGATCACCCCTCTTCTTCCCAGAACTGAAAGCATCAGCACCCACTGCTAGGAAGGGGCTGCACAACCAGCCTGCAGAGGAACAAAGGCCAGTTTCTCTCTTTTTTATAGAAGAAGATGCTCCAAAATCCATGACTTCCAACAGCAGGACATAAACTGTGAGAGACCCCACCATGCCTCATTCAGCTGGGGAGGTGTGGGAGCAGAGCAGCTGTAGTTTGCAAAGCACCTAGTAAAGAGGGTGCTTTACTAGGTCTTAGCAGGTGCTAAAGCCCTGTCTTAACAGTTGCTGATAGAGCCTTCACAGATAGAGAGGTGACCAGCTTCCTGATTCTGTGGGCCACCTACTGAAAACTTCCTGTGGTCCAGAACAGGGCCCCACACTGCGATCTCAAACAACAGAGTAAAGTGGTATCACTGGGGATGGATTCAGTGGTGGGAGACCTAGGGGCTTCCTACGAGTCCCACTGCTAGGCTGTGTGTTGGCACTGGGAAACTGCATGCAGATGGTGGCTTCTGTGGTCTTCTGTATCTCAGCCACGACATGGGCACCACATCTGGGCTGTTCAAAAGCAAAAACTAAGACACCTTTCTCCTAGCCACTGCCCAGGTTACAGCAGAGGCTGGGAAGACCCTTAAACCTATTCAAACTGCAGCCATCAAATGGTTTGTCAGTGACAGTACGGACCTATCAAGCTGTCTCCAGGCTGGAGACCCTTGCACCACAGTTTTTTAGGACAGGCTTGCTCAGAGACCTGCAATACCCATGAAACAGCACGGCTGTCAGCTGGTTCCAACTTCAAAGGGGATTTGTAGTCTGCAAAGACTGTATGTGTCAGCAGAAATTGTCCATGACTGATCTGCGTTATCATTTTGCAGTGAGCTGGTAATACTACAAGAAGTGTTTAATAGCTCAAAAGCTAATCAGATAGAGGAGAAGTTAAACCGTCACGATGCAAGAAATGCGTCCATCAGGATTCTGCTCTTTTGGAGATGCAGAGAATGAAAATCAGCTCAGTTGCTGGTTTCAGAAAGTCAGAAGGAGCTTTGCCTAATAAATCTTAACCTAGTGATGTAAAAGCAAAATCTCAAAATGGCCTGAGAAATGCAGCTTAGGAAATAAGACCAATAAAGCACTTGCATGTGTGATCACTCTATGCTAAATGCTTTCAGATTGGTATCTCATAATCTCCCTTCCATCGTCCTTCTCTCTCTGTCCTGACAGCGATTCCCCTTTGGGTAACCACTAACATTCCGTCTTTGTCTGCAGCCAGAGCCATCCCTGACTGACGACTATACATGATTTAGATAAGGCTCCATTACTTAGCTTCTGGATGCTGGATAATCAGTTCAACTGCCTTGGCATTAATCATAATAATATTCAAAATTCATTACGCTAAATTGTTTGGAAATCTATTTCTTGTTAATGTCAGATTCACTGAGTGAGGCCTGGCAGCATGCAGACAGAAATTTAAAACAATGCAGCCTATGGGAACTCCATATAGAATCACAGAATCAGCTAGGTTGGAAAAGACCTTTCAGATCATCAAGCCCAACCTTTACCCCAGCACTGCCACAGCCACCACTAAACTATGTCATTAAGGGCATCATCTACATGTTTTTTGAACACTTCCAGGGATGGTTATTCCACCACTTCCCCAGGAAGCCTGTTCCAATGCCTTTTCCTAATATCCAGTCTAAATCCCTCCTAGCACAGCACTCTCTTTCTTTATGTGTGATAAGGAATCCTGCCTGGTTTGTCATTTGTGAATGTTGTTAAGTAGCAGAGCAACACTGTGAGCATGCTGTCTGTTGGTTGATCAAGAGGCATCTAAAGAAATACACAGCTGAGTATGGAGTTTTTAAAGGGGAAGGTTAGTCGCTCATATCTGCACCCACGAATCTTAATAACATCTTTTGTGTCTGAAGACTGGACAACTAACCCAGAGACTCTTAATGCGCAATCATGGTATAGAAGTACAAAAATCAAAAGTCTGTTTAAAATAGAAATTCCTTGCTTTCCTGGAAACTTACAGTGTTTTGGATTAGACGATGGGGCCTTAGTGCTTTAGCAAGGTGAAAAAGTTTCAGCAATAAAGTAGCTGGATCACTCCTTCCAGCCAGTTTACTGCAGGTCAATTGAGGATGGTTCCCAGTAGTGCTCTTCCTAATGGTTTATTTGGCCTATTTAAGCATTTTGGGTGATGGTGCTTTCCTTCAGGTACAAGTTCTCACCCTCTAGTTGAACAGAGGTTTCGCAGCAGGGAAACACCACAGAAATATAGAACAACTTCAGAAGATGCATACACTTTCTCTCCTAATGAAGACAGTGCCGGTACAGATGGCATCTCGCACAAACACATTGCAAGCCGAGTTGAAATAAAGAGCTCATCATCAGAGGCTGCAGTGTCACACCTACTAATGATGTGATTAAACTCATCAATGCTGGTGGGAAAGCTGTGCCAGCTCTGGCACTGCTGAGTGGAGAGCTATAATCCACAGCAGAGGCAAACCGCAACCTGCTCCCATGTTTCCCTGAGCTAGGCCACTGTAGAGACATGCTGAATATATGATGCTAATGGCTGAACTTCCTAAGACCTAAAATAGGGCAGGTTGTGCTGAACGTGCCCTTCCCATGCCTATCTGAAGCATTTCTATCTAACAGTAGTATGGCACACACAGGAGAAGATGGGGTTTTGCTGCAGGCCAAGCTAAATTTGAAGGAATCAAGCATTGCATCCTCTTCTACTCTATTTTTCCACCTGAGACTTTCTGTGCATTGAAGTTTCCTCCATTCTTTATCAAGTTTCCCAAATGCCCTTGAGAAGGACACAGTGGCTGGAGTCCCATCCATTCGAACCACCGTGTTAAAATTCTTCCTCCCTACTTCATTTAGCCAGAAGCGTAAATAAACGAGCAAACCCACAAACACAGGAACCTGGTTGGTTCACAGATGCTATTAGAGCCCTTGAGCACTAAGTGTCCATCACAGATATCACTAGATGCCTTCTGCTTTCCTTCCTGCAGCCAGACGTTCTACCCCGGTGAGCCCCTCTGGGACCGTTTCACAAACCCAGCACCCGGTAGGACACTTCTGACTGTTTTTGCTGTAAGATAGGACTGCTTTAGGTAGTCAGCTCTTCGAATAGTGTGAGTTTTCCTAGCAGAGACTCTAGCCACCAGCTCTCCATTAAGGTTAGCCACAGGAGGAAGGACGGAAGGAGAAAGTGAGTCTAAAGAAACCGCTAATGTTCTGCAGCGTCTGATGGGATGAATGACCCCTGCAGACATATGCTGAGCAGACAGGACAGTCCTCCATTATGTCATTGCCGGAGCATTTACTTCAAGGAGAAACGTGACTACAAATGCTGGGTTTAAAGCCTTGGCTGGTTTCACTGCCTCTGGATGAGCCTCTCTAGGTATGTGTATGCAGCATGCACAGGCAATGACACACATGTCTGCATATGAAACAGCTCTACAGCCCAGCTCTACAGTGGAGCTGAACAAAAACCTGATTAAATTTCATTCTGCCCTTTTTCCTTTGCGAGGGATGGACCTAAAGGATTTGCTAAGGTATTGATGGGTGCCAATCCATATATCCCAGTGGGCAGCCCACAGCCTCCCTCAGGAAATCACAAGCAAATCTTGCTTACATGATGGAAATTTCCTGCTTGCCACACCGATTTTCCCCAGCCTCATCCTTACTGCTTTATCCTGTGCTAACTTCCATATACTTCTCTCAATGTTTTCTAACCTTCAAGCTCACAACTTTGCAAATATTTGCAATCAGGTAGCACATCTCCCCGCGCTGATCATTCTTTAGACAAACTATTTACATACAGCTCTTTCTATCCTCAGCAATCAATTGCTTCACACTGTCTTTGTTTCTGCTGCACCTCTCCAGAAGCTGTCGACCTTATGGATACTCTTTGTGGGGCTGAGTCAGAGATATGTGCCTGTGTAATAACAGAGTATTTAAAACAGTGATCGCTGCAGAGGCACACACTTTACCCTTTGACTTGCATTCTTTACATGAAGGGCTTCAGAAGAGCACTTGTTTCACTGGCACACTGCTTGCTGGGGAGCTGCCATCCCACATGAGACTATGCTTGGCTGGAAAATGCAACCTGGCCTGGGGAGGGCACAATCTCACTTTACACTTTGCTGTATATTCATCAGAACATCTTGGTGCTTTATTAGCCACTTGAGAGATGCAGTGAGCTGCTATTGGAATTTGTGCTTGATAATCAAAGGCATTTATCATAGAATCATAAAATCCTTCAAAATGTTCCACAAGTAGGTGTTTTGTTTGGGTAAGTGTGAAAAACGGAGGGCAGCAACCCGGAGGAAGAGGCAGGGAGGCAGCAGGCACAGGAGGGGTGGTCCTGCTGCCCACCCCTCATCCTGATCCATGGGGCATCCCTGCTTTGGCATCCCACATGATCCCATGGACACCATCCAATGGGTCAGGACCCAGAGTCCACACAGTGCTGTGGCTCGGCAGAGTCCTTCATCAGTAGCAAAGCTCTCCCTGAGGAAGCTTAAAGAGCAGCAGCCTTTGCTGCCATTCAGCTCCCAGCTGCCTGCACATGTAGCTCCCTCAAATCCCTCCTTTCTGTTTTGGCTTTCCTGCATTTCCTACACAAACTGCTCTGGGTTTTTTCCCTCCCTCTCACTGACAGGTACTGGTGACCTTGCTGCCCTCTCATTGCACCTCCCCCAGCTTGAACTTTAAACTGTTTAACAGCTTTAAATGCGCCTAATGAGGTTTCAGCCTGCACTTTGCTGCCATCCCTCTGCTTCTCTGACACCGGGAAGAAGAGTGGTTTGGAAACCTATCAAGGACTTCCCTGCGTTGGAGGTCTAATTACATGGTTATTGGTGACCTTATAAGTACAGTGTAATCTGCTGTGTAATACCAGGGTAAATTATCCCAGTACTTCTGTCTTTTCCACTGCAGCCTTCTGCAGAGATGGAAAAATAGCTGGTTAAATGGCAATTAATCTTTGAAACATTTGACACTTGCCCAAGCCGGTGAAAAGTAACTAGCAGAAGCCCACTGGCTTCGTGCAGAGCAAGGGACCAGCTCAGAAGCCACTGCTTTTGGATGTCTGGTATCACCCTGCCAAAGCACGGGGTATTTTGTCAACCAGCCTCTCCAGGTGCTGGGGACAGCAGGTATGGACTGCTTCCTAGGTGCTACCATCTCCTGCTTGCCCTGCAATAGGTATTGCGTACTGGGGGGAACATATCCAGAGTCATCTGCAGGAGGAAGGTGACACCAGGGGCATGTGGATGCCCGAGGGGAGCAGGTGCCCATCCAGTCTGTGTTAGCAGGGTGGGGACAGAGGTTCAGAGCAGCTCATCCATGATAGCAGTGAGCAATTCCTTGCCTTCACCAAAAGGGAGATGTGCGGGAACAGCACCAGCGCTTCCCTCTGAAACCATCCAAACCAGCCATGCACAGCCCCAGGCATCCACCCTGCAGAACAACATGAAAACCAGCCCAGAGATCTGCTTTCTCCCACCCAGCTGTGAGATACACTTAGTTCCCTCCCACACTAACAGCCTGTCTCCCTGGGGCTGGGGGCTGCCTGTCTGACCTCTGGTACCTTTATGGCAATGAAATATATTTGCGTACTCACTGACATCGTTCTCTCTGGAGAGCTTTGGGTTTTTATAGTAACTACAGTAATGATTTTCAGATTATAGACTAATAAAATATCCTGATTTGTTGGGCACATTAAGGTGGCCACTGTACGATTCTGGTGACATTTAAATAGTGCTTAAAAAAAAAAGGAAGGGGGGGGTTCTATGTGCGTTTCTTTTCCAAACAGGAGCACTGAAATAGAAAGTCAAAATCCCACACGCTGGTACTGAGATCAGCTCTGACACCTCCCTCTGTGGCTGCTTCACTTGAATACCTGCCAAGCTAAATAAGCAAACATGGGGATGCAGCATCCTAGTTGCCTGTTTGTGGCAAGGGAGGCTTCCTCCTTAGTCACTCTGGTCACTCTGACCTGATCTAAGCATGTACCACTCCCTTGTGCCATTGTTCTCTGTGGGCTGCATCACAGCTGATGGCTAACAGTTTTTGCACCTCAGCTTGTACTCAGCTATTTCTCACCCCTGCCCACTGGTTGTGCACTCTGATTAAATAACTGGACAACATGGTAAAGCAAGTCATGGTCTAGAGTATCCCATCATTTCAATGTATGTGCTGCACCAGCCCCTCTCCTCTGCCATGGGTGTGGGGTGAATAAGGCTGCTTGCACAGTAAATGTATGTACAATGGATTATACAGTAAAGCAATAAATGGCATGGAAAAGCCTGCCAAGAAAGAGAAAACCAGACAAATGTTTAGCTCGTTGCTGGTTATACCTGGCAAAAGAGGGAGTGAGTTATACAATGAATACTATGGAGCAGAATAGCAAAGAAGTTCCTTTGTTCTGGGAGTACTTTAGCCTTGTACCTTAACTGGATCATACAGATTAACGGCAGGTGATTATGTAAAGTCTGTCCTACAAGGCAGAGGCAAGCGTGAGCTCAGGCCTCCTCATTATCATTACCTGACCTTGCACGTTCCCATTTGCAACCTCAGCACTTTTTTGTGGATAGGATTTCTGGATGGTTATTTTAAGAAAACTGTGTTAAATTTCTTGCTTCTGTGCCAAGTACCTGCTGTTTAACAAATGGGCCATGACTAAGCATAGACTGGAAATTAGAAGCATCTATGAGTTAAAGCAATGAGATTCGGGGACTGTCTTCCCTTAGGAGAACATTTAATAGTGGTGCTTGATTATGAAAAGGATAAATTTGATGTGATTGATGCAACAGGGGATTGGATTTGATGATCCAGGGAATCCCTTCCAGCCCTCTCTACTCCTAATGAATTTATTTTTAAGGGTAGGGGGAGGGAGTAGGATGTAGTGCCCTATTGATGGCAAGCAACGGCAAGGCTGCTGATGGTTAGTGGGTCTCCATCCCTAGACTTAACCACTTCCCATCACCAAGAAGGTGGAGCAGGTGTCTCTCCTGGTTCTGCCCATCTGAACACACCAAGCAGGGGTGGGTGCAAGGATCCTACCCGCTTTCCTCTTTGCATTTTCCAACTACTGAGGACTTCCAAAATTCATTCTCCTTGAACCAGTACCATAAATATGGCAGCTCACAGGTTCCCTATGGATTTCTAAAGGTACTCACCTGTCTCCCAACACCATAATGCCTGTGCCCCTTGCAGTCTTTTTTGCATGTGAATCTCCTTACTGAAGATGAGCAGGGATTGCCCTTAACACTGAGAAACTGAGGCACAGAAGGACTAACTGAATTTCCTGTGGTAGCAGAGGATATTGGTAACATGGAAGGGACCTGCAGCCCAGCCCAAGGCTGGGATCTCACTGCTGGCTTCTCTTCTCCCTGTACCTAACTGGGATCTCCCTTTCACAACAGGAATAGCAGAGCCCAAAGTATTTTCCAGCCCAATCATTAACTGGTCTGGGATTCACATCCTCTGTCAAGCCAAGGGTGCTAAGCTGGAGGTTTCAGAGGTTGCTTCAGAAGGGATGCACAGGGAAAGTGGTTATGTTCCTTTTTTACCTTAAGTAGTTTTAATTCTCTAATTCCTACTTCCTATTAAGATAAAATGCTGCGATTTCTGCAGGATCAAATGGTGCAGGATCAGCTATGGGAGTTTATTAATTAGCATGCTTTCAGGGCTGGGGGAAAGATAGTAACAACAGGGCTGCAGATGATAGCTATAAACATGACACAAGCATTACCTGCCATGACATGTTAGCCAAGGGGAACCTGCCACGTTAGTGCTGGGCATGGCACTCTGATAGTGAATAAACCCCATGAATCAGAAGCAAGGCTTTCCCCTTCTTCTGACTATTTACAGGCATGTGCTACATTTCTCCAGGGCCTGATCCTGCAAATAATACCTGGTATAGCACTTCTGTGTACGAGTACTCCTCTAGCTTCCCTGGGGATTGCTCAGAGCGGGGAGTGCTAAGCCCAGTGGTAAGTGGTTGCAGGATCAGATTCATAGCGTGGCAAGCATTTCGGATGAAAAAAGCTATAAAGAAGTCACATATTATTATGTCACATCGCAAAGGTCAACCCCAGTATTTGTTCTGTCATGATGACATGATTGAAAGGCAAAAAAATAATGTCAGGGCACAGGGGAAAACAATTTTTTAAGAACTGCCTTCAGGGCTGAGGATACAAAATTACATCAGAGCTTAGAACTGAATTCCCATCCACACCCCACGATTCAATTTTGGCTCAGAAAGGCATCAGAGTAACAAAATCACCTTTCCATGGCACATCATCTTATCCGCTGACATAGCCCCTGTAAATCAGCAGTAGCTAAGCTCACACTCCAGTGTGATTCTGGTAACAGCCAGGAACTGCCAGAGCCCTGCTCCATCCAGGATCCCAGAAGGGCTTTGTGAGATCCACTGCTTAACACAAGTAGGCATTTGCTTAATCGCCATTGCTGCTGGGGCAGGAGGAGCACTAGTGGCACTGGGAGGAGGCTGAGTGGCGGGACAGCAATCCTTTATCGCTTGGCCAGGAGCACACACCTCCCCTAGCAACGTAACAGGGATGTTTGGGTAGTTGGACCCTGCTAATCTTTCCCAATCACAGCTCCTTTGCAAATATTTATGCCCATCTCTCTGGGCTTGCTGGCACAGGGAGTATTGAGAAATAAAGTGTGGAAGTCGCCACTTTCCTGCTTTAGCTTATGAGGGCTCATAACTGCTCTGCACAGACAGTGGTTTCTGGGGGGATTAGCTCAATCCACTTCCAAAATGGACTCAAGCAAAGGCTCCACAGTTTTCTGGCTCATGAGAGCACTTCTTTGTATGCCAGCAGCAAAACTCCAGAGTACAATCAAAGTTCAATGTTTGCCCCTCTCACAGGCTTCCACAGCTCACCTCCAGCAGCCCTGTAGCTTGCTGGTGGTGGCTCCTGCAATGCTGTGACAGCTGGGGACACACCAGGCTGAGCATCCCTACACAGAGGCTCCAGCATGCAGCAAGCACAACAGAACGATGGGTGAACAGAGGTGTTCCCAGCCCTCAGCTGGCTCACATGGCATCACATCAGCCACCGCCTTGGCAAACCCAAACTTCTCTGCACTGTCAGAGCATCAAACTCACACCAGTCCCTCACCGCTGAACCTGCGGGCAAGGAACGGGAGCAGCAGTGGTGCTGTGATGGTTGACATCCCCTCAATAGCAGCCACAAGCACCCAACAAGTCAGACACCAAAGCTGGGTCTAGACTAGCAGACAGAAGGCGTCAAGGCTGACATGTGACAGTCCAACTGTTCAAATGGTCTGGTTTTAGTCCATGCTAATTTGACAGCATCCAAACAGCTGCTGAGATGACAACACAAATCAGGGATGGTCCGTAGCAAGCAGTGCAAATGCCACCCTGCTTGGATGCATGGAGTGGTTTAGCTGCAAAACTGTGCTGTACTCACTGCCACCAGAGCCAGAGGATGACCCATGCTGCCCACTAGTGCAGACACAGCCTGAACACCCATGGAGGAAGATTGCACTGAGGACTTTTGCATTCATCCCATATTAATCTCACCATACAGACAAGCCCCAGAGAGTTTCTACAGTAGAAACGTGTGCAGTTCCCATAACACACAAGAGCCCCTTTGCTGTCAAACGCACTAGACCCGACCTAGTCCCAAAGCTGCTCAACCCCACGTGTCATTTCATGCTCAAGCAGCACCAGTCCCCCGCTTCCAGCTGCCCCAGGGGTCGAGATCCACTCACTGTTGCAGCTGCCGGCGGTGCCAGTCTCTGTCGCTGCCACGCTGTGCTGAACTGGCCCTTCGGACGCGGCCCTTCCTGACAGTGAATGGGTGAAAACAAGGGAAGGAGACAAACAAAAGAGAAGGGAAGGGTAAGAGAAGGAGGGAGGGATGGGGGAGATGAAGCAAGGGGACAAGAAGGGAAAGGGTATGTCTTTAACCGAACCGTATGTCTTTCACTGGCTGCAGCATCCCAACACTGTGCAACCCTTTGCTGTAAGGGCACAGGGCAGGAAAGAACTTTTGGCCCGGGTCACCATCACCGTGCACCCCACACCATCACCTGCACCAGTGCAGAGGGAAGTCAAGAGCCAGTGGGGGTTCAGCCTCCTGAAACTTCTCCTTGGACTGTGAAGCCACATCCCTTGGACCCAAACACCCTCTCTAGACAGAAGTTTTAGGAGGCTCAGGCAGTTCCTCTGTGTCTGGTACTTGAGCATCCTCCCAGGCATGGTGCAGGGGCCAGTCTGCCTCTGCCAGCAGAACAAGACCAGGCCTGATGTCTTTACTTGAGCTAGACCGAGTTAAGGGCATCGTTGGCCAAATGTCACCTTGTACATCACCCTGTGCTTTCCCCAAAGGCTTTGTCCCATCAGTGCTGTCGCAGGCTGAGGGAGGAAGAAAAAAAACTCTTCCCACATCTTCTGATTGCCCATAAACCTGCCAGTGCTCACAAAACTGAACCTTAGGAGGGAACAGGGGAAGCAAAACGATGGAGCAGAAAATGCAGAGCTACATTTTCCCATTCATCAAAGAAGGAAATATTTGGGGAATGGAAGGGAGGAGAGGGAGTAGGGATCTCAGTGTGCAAATCAAGAAGGAATGACAACAGAGTAAGGTCTGTTGACTTTCTAGTAAGGTGTTCGAGTTCCCACTGGGACATAAAAAGGAGACAGAGTCCCAAAATGAAAGGGCAGTTGGTGAGCAATGGTGGTTTGGGAGGAGACTTCTGCCTGGGCTACTGAGCAGTTCAGGCTGACAGCTACCAGGGGAACACCAAAAATACAACCTCAGGGTGTGTCTAGCTAGTCATTACCCCCACACCAGGGGTGAAAATTGAACTGCTAAATGTAGCTGACAGCTCATTCTGCTTGGGGAATTGTCCCCTCAATGACTGACTCACCTCCGTCCCCAAAATGTTGAGGTAGCAAATGGATGGGGGAAAGGCTCAGAAAAGTGTTTCATGATGGTTGTTTAAATTGCCTCTGCATTGCAATGTTAGGGGAAATGAAAAGAGAGACCTCTCGCACAAAGCCAGCTGTGGCAGAGGTATGGACATTGGAAAAAGCAGAGCAAATGAAGTCATCCAGCAGAGGGGAAAAAAACATCAATATAATATAGTGCAGAACAAAGCAAATTCTACCTCAAACACAGAGCTGAAAGAGAAACATCTTCCTGTCAGATCTATTACCATGCATTTATTCCAATAACAAATAACTAACCCAGAGAGTAACCCAAACCTGATTTATTCCTCCATCTAAGTAAATATGAAGAGGCAGCCGAATCTGACTGTAAAACCCACTGATCTCATGTTTTCCTTGTATGTATTGGAAAAAAATAGGAGTGGAGTTTCTGCCTTCCTGCCAGGGGATGCTGGCAAAGCATTTGAGCTATAGATATTGTATCTTGTCACTAATGACTGCAGGGAACTAAAAGGGATTTGGATTTTTTCAATGCTTCACATTAATTGATAATTTGGTCTCAGAATCCACAGTGGAACACATGATTTGCTATATTGGATCAGTCTAGTGGCCCATAAAATCTGGCGTCTTGCCTCAGTGATGCTCAGAGAAATTATCATCCAGTGTCTTTGCTTATAAGGTTGCTGGCCATGTCTGTAAGGCCATAGAGCTGAAAGAGATGAAAGGTCTTTACAGCAAGTCTCTTTGAAACCCTAAAATGTGTTTTTGGCAGGGTTGTATTACATCTCTTTTTTGGTTTTTAATACAAGAAACAAAGTCTGTAAGTTAACTATTTTCAGCAGACCTGCTGCTGGTTTTGCTCTGGGTCACCACAGCCCAAATAATGAGAAGGCAAATTTGTGTTTTCAGAGGGCAGATGAGAACATGACTGAGGCCAGACAGGGGGAGATGCCTTGTACTGAGCAGAATAATATTGATTAGGCAGTGTAAAGATTTCCCTCACTAATTCCTTTAGCAATCTTATCATGTGTTGCCCCCATAATTGGATGGGGAAGAGAGAGCTGGAATCACTTAAGCGTTCAAAGCTCAACACACACTGAGAATAGATTCCTATTTTGTGTGTGTGTGCAATTTTGTGCATCGTTGCCCCTTGATTGTACATTGAACATGCTCCCTTTGACAGCCTAGCCCTAAACAGCCTGTGTATTAAAGACGGCTGCTTGAAAATAGGGGCTTTCTCCATCCAGCTGGCATGGAGAAGGAGCTTGCTGTGGCTGTGAGGGAGGCAGAACTCTGAAACAGGAGGGGATCAGGAAGGGAGAGCCTGCGGAAACTCCAACCGTGCAGGAATTAAGAGGTAAAAAGGAAGGCAATGGTTTCTTTCCATGCAAGCATCTTCATTAATGAGGACGATGAAGATATTTGCACCTTGATTTTTCTAGGGAGGTCTTAAATTTGTCGTGAGGCAAGGCAAAATTTATCCATGCTCCCACTGAACTGGCTTATAACTTCTCTGCCTCCTGTTCTTTTGATGATCATTCTGAGGTTTGGGGGTGCTCCCCGCCTTTCCTGACTGACATGTGATCTCATGTTTGTCCCCATGGTAAAGGAGAGCTGAGATCATGGTCCTGCACATGAAAAGGCAGGAGGAGGCCACTGGCAGCTGAGACGCAGTGGGGAAATGGGTCCAACAACTTAGATAAGGTGAGAGAGGAGGGGTTTATACATCCAAATCTCCTTTGATTGTAACTGGCAGTGCTGCTTCCAAAGCATGAAACATTCATTTCCATATGCTCAGGAGCATACACACAGTTTCTGGTCTACCTGGGGCTGATATAATGAAGCTTGCTGGCATATGGCATCCTCTTCTGCCCTAGCTACAGTTTAAATCAGGCCACCATGGTAAAACCCAGGAACCATCAGCTTCTCTGGCCTGCCCTGTGCAAAATCTTTTCTTAGTTTCGGTGACATTATGGAGGAACATGTGTTGAATGGTTCTCCACCATGGGAGAGTCTTTCTGCCTCAAAACTAGGCACTGCGCTCTTTCCCATGTATCTCATAGCTTTCAGGCTAATGAGATGTTCAGAGTGAGAACAGCAGGAGGAAGGGAGCACATTGCATGCAGGCAGCCTCTAGCAGGTGGCTGGGAACCATGCTTGGACAGTACAAATTAGAACAGGGGGAAAAAACAGTTTCACAGTCAAGAAGGAACAATGGACACTACTCAAGGGTGGATGGGGATCACAAGTACCTTCTCTTGCCTTTCTGGATGTGCTGGCTGCAGCCAGGGAACATGGAAAATGAGAGAGTCCTGCCCTTCCTAGTTAAGTTTTATGGAAAGCGAATTGCTTTGAAGGAAAGGGCTCCTGAAATCCCTGCAGGAAATTTGCTGTCTCTAGTTTTCACTGCACAGGCTTGGGTAGTTTGGCTAAACAGAAAAAACCCCAGCTTTCTGAACTGAATCTCTGACCTCCTGGGGATAGCATCACTACCCTTCACTTGGCTCCAGCATTTGACTGGCTACTCTTAGCACTCTCCCCACCTCAAAAATCAGTGGCATACAGATTTCCTGAAACAGGGAGGGTATTTAGTGTCTGATAGCCCCTGATAGATTACTTTGCTTTTACAGTTCTGCTTAGTCACTTTTTCAACCTATTATTTCAGCTGTTAGCATCTACCATCTCCTGAGTCTCACTGCTTCACTACCCCCTGTAGCATCTCCATTGGATCCAAACCTGTCATATACATCATCAGGTGCTTTAGGTCAGGAAACACTGAACAACAAACAATTCCTCCCTATTTGGCTACATCTATGACCTCCGCTAATGGAAGGTCAGGAGCTAAAAACCACCACGAAGCTAAACTGAAAGGCTTTGAGCTCATAGCTCTCTGAAGCTCAGCCTGATTGCTGGGGAGAAAGCAAAAGCCTCAATTAAAATGACTGGGAATGGGACTAAGCTTTGATTGAAAGATCATAAGTTTGATTAGCTCTCAGTAAGTGTGTGAGGGTTTGGGGGGAACATAGAGAAGTTTAAGCACGGAGGTTAGTGTTTGGGTGAATATTTAGACTACATTAAGCAAAAAGTCAAAGCCAAATGACTTGCAATGCAGCGGTAACATATCCTGAGCTGGAGAAGAGGTGAGGCTGGAGGTGAAGTACCATGGCAGGCAGGTTTTATTTCCCCCAAACAAACTGCTCTTTTGTGTCTGTTTCAAAGAAGATGTCACCCGATTGTGAGAGCTCTTCACCTGCCACATCCCTCTCATTAATGGAATGAAATAAATGGCAACAGCATGAAAACAGCAACTCAAGCAGGAGAAAGACAGGTAGACAGTGAGGAAAAGGGGAGGGGGGAAACAGGGTGCGAGTGGAGGTCTTGGCAGGGTGGAGAATTAGGGCAATTACCATTTCTGAGAAAATGCCAGAAATACAACACAACCTAATTGCCCCAATTAATTCTTCTGCACTTGAGCTGCTTTGTGTGAAGGGCTCTCAATGCTTCAAACAGGAGGAAGGAAGAGAAAAAAACAAACCCTCAACATTTGTTTTTCCCTCAGTGTAGAAATGGGGAAGTGTTGAGGCAAACATGTCTGACTAAAACACAAGATGATGCTGTTACATCTTCCTTTCAGGAGATAAGGAACTGTGCCACAAATTCAATTTGCAGAGGTTTTTATAGAAGCCACAGAGATATCAAAGACCAACACGTTCAATATCACACTGACTTTTCCTGCACGCAGAACACACCAGGACAGGCACAGAGACACTTAACCCACGCACCCACATTGAGCAATTCCATCACCTCCCCTGTTACAGCCCTACTGCAAATAAGGAGACATGGGTTTTTTAGCCCCTAGACACCAGCCGGGAAAGTTGAGAGGCACCATGGTATAAGCCTTCTACACCTCATGGCACACAGAGGCGTCATCTAGGAGGAATGATGGCAATGAACGCAAGGAAAGAAATAACAAATCAGGGGTTGAGGTGATGGGAGACATGGGGTGAATTGAGGCTTTCAACAGCAGCCGTGAGCTCCTGCACATAGTAAGACTATGGCTCTGGCTGGCTGGCCCATCTCTACCAGTACTAGGGGTTTCCAGGTCACATCTCCAGGTCACTATGAGACTTTTTTGCCCTTACTTACGCAGGCATGACAAAGCAAGACGTGTTTTCCAGGTTCCCACTTAGTACAGGAGAAAATGAAAGTACTTTTTACTTCTAAGTCCTTTCCTTAGTTGCACATACATTTACAGATATGAAACCTTCCCAACACCCAAGCTGAAAAGAGAGCAGCGCATTATACATTTCCCCTCAAAGAAGGGGTAGAAGAGACAAAAGATGGTGCTCAGCTGTTTTGCATCTGCATGGCTCTTAGGTGCTGGGAACGGTACTGATGTTGGAAGCTGAATGTAGCACACACATTGTACCATGTACACAACATCCCACACAGCAGGCAGCATGGGCAGGGACTGAGTTCGCCTTCCTCCACCCATCAGCACTAAAGCAGAGCCTGAGCACACTGTCTGGGTGCATGGAGCCTGGCTGTCTGTGTGGAGCTGTCTACTTCTGTCAGCATACGTCAGGCCTATTGTAAAACCAGAGTGGTTTTCTCTCTGCAAAGTGAGTTGGTAACATATTGCAGATAGACATTCCTGTTGGCATTCCCCTTCATAGGCAATGGTGCAGAGCCTTAGCGCTCTCATCACAGGGCTCCTTCCTGGTGTTAACAGGGCTGGGCAGCAGCTTCCCTACGCTAGGATCCATCTCCCGTACTGTAAACATGCTGCATAGGATGGACAGCACAGCAACAAAGACAGCATCAAGACACTGAAGTGAGTGTTGTACAGTTGAAGACTACACATGGGCATTAAGGGGCCTTGGCAAGGGTGCGCAAAAACAATGCTGGTGGGAGAGAACAGCTAAACCTCTTCTCCGCAGAGAGATCAAAGCTGGTGGGAACAGAGCACCATTCAACGATGGTGTGATCATTTAGGGACCTTTTTTCTAGGAGGCTGTGGGTCAGACTAAATCTGCTTTCAATGTAAGGCTTGTCTATTAGTCTTATCTACCATGCTGAATGAGCCTCCAAAGGAGCACGACCCAGGCAGCTGCTAAACCGCAGTGATCTATTACTTGCATGGAGACTTCACTGGATAAATAACTGACTGAAGCCAGGAGAAAGAAAACAATCTTGAACTCCAGAGAAGAACTAAAGTAAGAGATGGACTAGATGGAAGATGGGCATCAGAAAGCAACCTGACAATGGGTACTGAAAATTATAAACAATGTGGGGTTTTTGCTGGCCACTTTATAGAAAGAGAAGAAAGAAAATGTTTACACAGTGAGCCCTCATGCTTCAGAGGAAGAAGGGTCCTAGGCTTTTTAAAGAACAGTGACCTGAGGCCAAAGTCATAGCAGAAATGTTGTTTTGGTTCTGATGGTCTCAGGATGTGAGAGCCAAGGTTCATAGGAAGAGATATTTATCTTTTATTAAACTGACTGATACTACTGGGAAAAACAAACAACAAAAGAAGAGCTCAGAGAGGGCTTGTGAGCCTCAAATTCATTCTTTTCCCCCCCCTCCAACAATATCATATGTTCTATTAAAAGATATTACTTCCTCCTGCAAACCTTGTCTCTCCCAGATCCAAACAATGCTCCATAATAGCGAGGACAGAGAAACAGAAACAGGGCGCATTTTTGTTATTATGTTTAGCTCTGTGTTGATGGAAATAGAAAAATATTTTTAGAACCCTTTGCAGACCCTGCATGTCTCTTCTTTTTTGCCAAGCAGGTGTCCTCTGCTTGATGAACTGTGACCGGGAGATCACACAGGTCAGACCTCTGGGAAAGGATGGAGCTAAATCCCCAAGAGGTTTTGAGCCCAGCTCAGGATTGGGGCAGGATGCCAGAAGGGTAGGACACAGGAGATCTGGACAGAGGGATGTCTTACTGAGGTTTAATGCCTACATAAGTCCTTTCTCTACTCAACATGTGTTTTCACTGCTGATGTCCCTCCCATGTAAGGACATTATCTTGGAAGTTATTAAGGGCTGTTGACTATGATTTAATGCAGTATTCTATTCTAAAGATGAAGAAATAATGTCCTTTCCTTGGGCAGCTGCCACATGATTTGTTTTGGAATTGAAATACACATTCTGAGGGACAAAAGGAAAACGATCTGGATTTTACTGGAGCTCACGTGAATCCAGAGCCACAGAAGGGCTCTGTAGCAACCAGACCCCATTCTGCTGGATGAAAGAGCAGTTGGAGGTGCTAAGTCCAGCCTTGGTGATACCTTCAGCTCTGGACAACCCCTCCAGCCAGTGCGACAGCCTCCGGCTTAATAGGCAGCACTGTGCAGGTACCACAAGCCTGACCTGCTGCAGTCTCCATGCCACACATGGCTGAGGCAGAGTGACCCTGACCTGCAGCATCCCACTACCTTCTGTCACTGAGTCAGACCTAAAAAAAATCCCCTACTCACACAGGTTCTTTTTAAAGAAAACAACAAGGAAAATGAAATCCGCCCAAATCTTTTCTCTCCGATATGGATATATTCCATCCCGCCTTCCCACAGAGACCCACACCAAAGATTGCACAGCACATTACACAACACATCACAGAAAAGCTTCTTCAGCATCCCTGCCTTTACTCTTCACACAGAAGATGGGTTACTTCTCCCCATCTCCCTAGTCCTTCCACATTTCTCCACTTTGTAATCAGATGCTGTTTCACCTCTCCCCACCACCTACACCTCCACCACCATCTCTTCATCCTGTCTTGTTAAAAGAAGATTTAAAGGCAATAGCTGATGGGATCCTTCTGTGATGCACAAGCAAAAGGACTCATCTGTCTTCAGGCAGAACATGGAAAGCCTTGTGGAGAGAAGAAACAAGCCTCTCTGCTGCTTTTGTTGCACTAATGTTTGCTTTCTGTATTCAAATGTATAACAGGAAATTAAGCAGTTCACCTTTATAAATGCAGGAGCCAGATGGTGTTTTTTCTTTGTTTTAAAAGATTAAAAATGGGAAAGAAAGGAAATGGCTGGGAGCTAACCCTCAGCCTGGAACGCACTCACATATCCACATGCCCAGTTATCTGTGCCCGTGGGACCTGGGCACAAGCAAACATGGGGACCCGGCAGACTGATGTGAGCCTGCTCCAGACCTGTCACTTTGTGTCAGCTTTGAGGTAGAATCCTTCCCTGCATCCCCAGAAAATGACAAATTACAGTACAGAAACAGAGCACAAATGCACAACTGGTGTGAAGCCATACTGCTTTCCTCACCTACGTTTGTAGAAGAAAGTGATTGCTGCTCTGTACCAGAGTTAAAGTCAAGTCTAACGCAACCAATTCACATGAGCCTCATGTGGCTTCATTATAGTCACAAGTATGTTTCTGTTCAAAACGTTGACTACTCTTGTTTGTAGGGAACTTGTAAGTGCAGGTTGTCATATAGAACCAAATAGATTTCCCATTCCAGAGACAGCAAGGTTCTTGGCTGTTATTGCAAGAATGAATGCATGGTGCTGTGCAAAGGCAAGGTAGATGAGAGGTACGAGACTGGTGGGTGGGGAAGGACAGTCTGTCACATAACTGTGAGTGCAATCAAAGGGTGAATAGTGAGATCAGCTCCTGGTAGTGACTAGAGAAGGAGACTGAGAAATGAACCTGTCTCAGTTCTTTACACGTGCTGGGAGGAGAGTGGTTGGGCTGTGGCTGCAGGAGGGGTGAAGGTCCAGGTCGTTCATGGTCCCTGGACTTCTGCTCTTTGCTGGGGGGAATATGGATGGGCTTCCCAGCTCTGCCACAGAATCCTGCTTTGACCTGGATGGGCAAATCACATAAACCCTTTGACCCTCATGCCACCAATGTAAATATTCGCAATGTACAGTCCTTATTGTGCTAGGACTCTTCTTCAGACTGTAACAGAGAAAAGGCCTCCATGCATGCAGAGCATGGACTTGCTGATCAGGAGTTTTAAAGTACCAAAAGTCAGTGAAAATGGAGAAAATCAACTAAGAACAAAAGGCTCTGTTAGTCTAAAGCTCAGCTCCTGTGCTGGCAAACAGGTGATAACTAGATACTGCTTTGGTCACACACTGCAATTTGTCTTAGCAGAGAAAAGTCCACCAAAACATCTTCAGACACTGCACAAGGTAGCACAGAGCAGCCCTCAGCAAAGCGTTTGCACAGACAGGATGAGGTCTACAGGACACCACCACCACAGAGAAGACAAAAAAACCCCACAACAACAAACTGGCCTGCGGAGACCATCTCAATTCTCACTTTTTGGGGCCCCCTTCATTTGTCAATAGCAGCAAATTCTGCCATTGCACAGAGAGCGCTTGGTGCCGCAGGCACGCAAGCTCAGTGGGGATCATCTCAAGCGGTGTGATAGTGATTGTGGTTGGGGTAGGTCTAACTATGGCTGAGTGAAAAGAAGTAAGCAAGAACATGGATAATCACATAGGCTGCTTCTCATCCTCCCTTGGGCTCTTTCTTTCCTATTCACTCTTCCTTGAAGCTTCAACAGTGATGGGACCGTAGCCACATCTCTTCCCTCATCACTGCCCTGTAACTGCACCGAGACCTCTTCCCAACATGGACTTCTGTGTTGTACAATGAACATTAGTTCCCTCACTGGTAGTTAAGCTTAGTGATAAGCCAACATCCTGGGCTGGGAGAGGTGATATGTCTCAGCAGAAATCTGATCGCATTTTACCTCCTCCCTAACACAGTAACTCTGCTTGGCAGCTGCCTATCACTTAAAGAAAAACCTTATGAACCAGGTCAAGGCCACAAGTCAACCCTTGGTCAGGTAGCAGAGAGAAATCATCCTCAAAGACAAACATTCATGTTGTAACCAGAAATAAACCAGCTTTAGCCTAAACATCAGAATAGAAACCACTGCTCCTTTAGCCTGAAAAGCCCTTCCCTGCTGGTGGATGGCCCAGCAACAAGTGCCTACTCCAGCGTGCTTCAGACACTTTGCACATCACAGCCTCTCCTGTAGCTGAGGAATAGTGAGAAACATGCTGTCCCCCCAGAGAGGCTGCCATCCAGACAGACAGGGCAGCGCAGACAGGTACAAAGGGAGTGTGCAAGACAGGGGGACATTACGAGCACGAATCACAGAAGAAAAGGCTGGAAAGGCATTCCTGACTCCATCTCCAGAGATAATAGGATTAGCCTCTGCACTAAACCCAGGCATTTTTATCTAGCTGCTTCCTGAAGTTCTTTAATGGCAGGCGCTCGGCAACATACCTCTGGCAAATTATTCCATTGTCTAAAGGATGACCTTGCTGGAAAAAAGTGTTTTGAGGTTGAACCCAAATTATCTATTTTTTCCTCTTCCATATTTTATGTGCTTATCAGTCAGTCTTTCAGTTGCCTTCTCTCTAGGTCCCTGTATTAAGTTTCTTCAATCTTACACTTGAGGTCATAGCCTGTAGTCTTTGTAATCTCTTTGGATTACTTTTAATTTATCAATGCCTTTAAAAAAGGGGGAGAAAAATAGGAAGGAAGTAAGAATGGGATGACTTTAGAGCCATACCAAAGCATATGATTGTGTGCTGAGGTATCACAGAGAGCTCTGTGTGTAGGCACCTGCAGGGATGTCTGAAGTGCAAGCATGCCTAGACCTGAAAAGGAGTAAGGACAGTGGTTCAGGCATGCCTGATTGACATCTGTGCACATGTTTTAATGAGGGAGTAACAAACAAGTGAGCTTAAGAGCTCCAAAACCTGATTTACTATAACATTTTCTAGTCTCCCTTTGCTCTGAGCATCAGAAAGCTGCTGAATCTGCCTTACCCTGTAGTAATCAGTGCTGTAGACGTCTCTTGACATCCCAAAGTCTCCAATCTTCACCAGCAGGTTGGCTCCGACCAAGCAGTTCCTCGTGGCCAGGTCTCTATGGACAAAGTGCTGTGAGGCAAGGTACACCATTCCAGAGGCAATCTGGCTAGCGATGTGGAGCATCTGGGATAGCCCTAGCTCCCCTTTGGCTTGTCGAGGCTGCCCATCCACGAGGATCATAGCATCTGGGCCATGTGCTCTATAGGGAGGAAGAAGCAAAAAACATTGAGTTGGATCTCAAAAGTGACCAGGAGATGGGAATCCCACACGGTCGCTGTTCTTGCTGGGGTGGGTTCTCAGCCCCAACTCTGCACTGTGAGGATGTGCACACAGATCCAGTGGAAAGGAAAAAAAACAGCTTAAGAGAACAGGAGGTTGTAGGAACATTTGTTGGGTGCCATACATCTTTATTCTATCCTTACTCTACTGCAAGCGACCTCTTATGGCCACAGATAAAGACTGCCAGGGCAGAGGGACTTTTGGCTTGATGCAACATGGACATTCTTCTCTGGCGAAATCTATGCAAAACTAGTGAGTTTTTGGGAGTTAGAACCTTTCCAGAAGTAGAGGTGTCCCCCTTTTTTTTTTCACAGCCATCATATTCTTGCTACCTCATCTCTTTATTAATCCCAAACAGCCTCCTCGATTTCTTCCAAACACCACGGCACCAAACAAGCATCCTCTGATCGATATCAATGCAGCCAGAGATCATGGGAAAGGTTTCAGAGGAAAACCAGCAGCTTCATCCCTGGAAAAACCCCTTTTATACCCTAAGCTATCCCATAGGTAACACAGGTACTGCAAACTATTTATGCATGAGCACAAGTCTAAAGGTTAGACCTGGGTGTCAGAAGATGCAGAGAACATCCTGGGCAACAAAAGGAAATATTCTGCTGAACCAAATGCATTGTAACTGCAGGACTTAAGGTCAATCTCATTCCCGCCCTGTCTCCTTTTTAGTCCCCTTCATCACTACATACCAAGCCTGTCTTTGCCTTACTCCCTCTGTGATGTCTCATCTCCTGGTAGAGCTCACCCTGTGGTAGCCTGTGTGAAGGTGGAATAACAAAAGCCCTCATATTTAGGGATTTTGCTGTGACTAAGATACAGTGCAGCATTTCCTCCAAGGCTTTCACACTGTTCTTTTTGAAATGATTCTTGACATTTCACCCGTCATTAGCAGTAACCCCCCAGAGAGATAACAAATTGAAAACTACACACACAGAGCTTTCCCTCCTTCTTGATATGGGACTGAACAACACACAACAAGATCCAAATTGTTCTTTCCTTCCTCTCTGTTCCCTAATTACTCTGTTGGCCTTGAGGGTACACCAAAAGGATTAGCACCCCTTTAGTGTTTGGGGTTCAACAGATAGTGTTTCAAAGCCCCCCTCTGCAGCTATATCCTGCTGCCCTACCACTGGGAACATGGCTCTGAAGGTCCCCTCCTGTTAGAAAGGACTACTGTAAGAGAAGAGGAGCTCCAGAAAAGAGTGTTGAGGAGCCAGGAGTGTTTTTTGGGAGCCACGAGTGGGAGATGCTGCAGTGAATGTGGGATGAGCTGGCTGGGAGCAGCACTGCAGGCAGCAAGGCTGGGGCTGCTGGAGGCATCTCAGAGGCTTGTGGGGATGGCGGGAGCAGCAGCACACTGGAAGGACTGCTGAGGGCAAGGAGGAGCTGCAGAAGAGTGTATGAAATGGCTGCTTGATGTCTTACTTACTTAAACAACCCACAGATGGGTTTGCCCCAGGACATTACTTGGTGGTGACAACAGATGTCAACAGTAGGTGCAGCTGAGCCAGGACTGAGAAGGTTAGCTAAAAACAGCAAAGCAGGGCAGACAATAGCTTCTAAAGCTGTGTAAGACAGGTTTGTACCAGTCCTGCCTTGCAGTTACACCACATTTAGCTGCAGCTGATACCTGTTGTCATCAAAGGTAAACATTCCTAGGTGGGAAGTGAAGGATATATTATTATCTCATTACTGCCACCTTTTTCAGATACAATAATGGTCCCCAAAAAAGCGTGTCTGAAAGGAACAGGTAATGTTTAAAAATGGTCAGCCAACATCTTTATTTCACTGGCTCTTTGTATGTTCTACTATATAGGACACATCCTGGTATGTCCTATATAATACACTTTTCTCCCTCCCTTTCTCCATCCCACGTGGTTCTAGTCCAGAAGAAAGAAGTATCATAACATTTGTGAGACATTAGTACATTTAGTTGTGTCAAGAAACCTACAGGGCATATGAGAAGGGTCTGCCTATCTTTTCCTGGGGAAAAGGGTTTAATTCAGCTCTACAGAGAGGCCATAAAATTGGATGGATCCCCTGTTAAAGAACTCTTGGGTATTTTTTCCATTATGGAATGATGGAGGGTTTTGTCAACATAGGGAAAAAAAGTCACCCTTCTAGCTTCCTCTGCTGAAATTCCTTGTTTTGTCGCAAGACAATCCAACTGTGGGGCTGCCGCACTGGAAAGGTGGACACAAATCCATCAGAATTTGTAACTTTTCTAGCAAAATCTATTGCCTGAGTTAACAGCAAAAGGCAATGACTTACTGTAGACTGCACGTAGGGTCTGTAAAGGCAAAATGCAAATATCCCTACTTCAGATTTGCTGCTGTCATGGACAGAAAGTGAAGGCTAGAAAACCAGTGACAGAAGGAAAGGGAGGAAGTGATGGGCATATCCAGTGAGTCTAGAGGGAAGGTGGTTGCTGCAGACTCCCCAAGCAGCAGGTCTGTGTGCCAGGGAGCAGTCTCCAGTCCTTGCATGCACCAGCCCTTGGAATGACATGTGCCCTGGAGAGCAATGTCTCCATTTCTCCATGGCAGGACATTTTCACTGTCCCTTTTCTATTAGCCAGGAGACTGCGTTCTCTCCCTGTGCAAACAGCAGGATCAGTTGTTGCACCACCAGCAATGGTAGGTGTTGATCCTAGTGCTTCCCCTTGCCACAGCAGTTGATTTTACTGATCAGTAAAATTCTCTCTTTTCTCGGAAGCACACAAAAGTCTAACAACACTTAGGGGAATTTATTGTGCTTTTCTGTAGGAAACTGGGTCTAAAGTGAGCTTTTTCCATTTTACTGCTTTTCCAATTTCTGCAGTTAAACTGGGAAGAGTCCATCTGAGTGTCTCATACAGACGCCCAGCATCCCTGGCCTCCAGTGCCTGGGAGCAACCATCTCCTGCTGTGGGCTGAATGAATCATGTCACAATGCCAGGCACTCCTGCAGCACCAACAGTCTCTGGCCCCCTTATAGTCCCCATCCTCCAGGTCTTCCCACCAGCAGATAGCTGACCTGAAAAACAAAGGCCAAGACTCTTTCCGTATGCCCCCTCAGGCTTTCTGAGTTCCCATGCTGCTGGGTATAAGCCCCCTTGTCCCAAAAGCCAGCTTCCTTTGAGACACAAAAGGATTTCACTGCCTATCACACTCTTACATGCAGGGAAGGGAGCTTGTAGCTGCTTGCTCTGTAGCTGCTTGCTCTGCAGCTGCATGAGAAGGAGAAGCTGGCAGCTAAATGCAGCTGGAAGATGAGAGGCTGCAGTGTCAGGGACCATACATCTGGAAAGTCTATTTTCCTTCATAAAGGCCAAAGATAATACAACAAGCTTTCTACTCCAGTGGCACTGGGACAAGCCTTGACCTCTCGGGCCATGAGTGTTTCTCAGACATATCCCAGAGCAGGGCTGGGACATGGAGGTGAGGGGGTCTGTAGCTCCAGCATGGTTTCAGCCTTAGGAGCATACTGTAGTGTGAAGCAATTCTATGAGGCATTGGCAGTGGGCACAAGACATCTCTTTTGAGACAGCAAGAGAGGCTGTAATGGACTATATTGTTTGGGAGGTCATCTAGAACAGTGAAGGAGGCTATGCCTCAGCTGTAATGTCTTCTTTCTCTAAGGAAAATAAGGTTGGTGGTTCTGCCAGGAAAAAAGATGGGTCAATTTCCTGCTTTTCCTTGGGAAGTACTTCAAGAACATGGGTTCTTGTGCTGTTTTTTAGACTGCTTTCGTCCAGCCATGAGGCTGAGGCACTGTTCTTAACACTGCATCTCCAGTCTGCACTAAAACACCATCTCAGCCCAACACATGGTTTCATGCTGGTAGGCACAGTTCAACCTGCTGCTGCTGCTGGGAGGCTGCTGACCCCTTGAAAGACAGGGTACCACAAGAGAGGGTCCTAGAGTAACCAAGCCTGCTTCCCCTTGAACTCTTTGCAGAGCTCTGAGGAGCTCTGCAAAGCTAGTGTAGCATCAGCTTTCGCTCGTCTTACCTTGCCAAGGATGTCGTCTATCTGAGACAGGGACAGTGCTATAAACATCATATTCAATCTACCCACAACTATGCCAAAATGAGGAGGGAAATCAATGCAGGGATATTGCCAGCTCAGCCACTGCCCTGCAAAAGCCCCATGGGGAGCTGCAGACAGGTTGGCACTGCGTGGCAGAGGAAACAGGAAACTTTTGAAGTCCTTCCCCATGGCAATTCTGGTGTAGGTGATTGCTCAGAAATGAAAACCTCAGGGAAGGACCTGTGTCTCCTGGTCAGAAACTGACTGTGATGGTGGGAAAATAAGCACCAAGTGCATCCCAGCCCCACATCTCAACCTGCTGCGCCCGAGCTTCTTGTTCCTGCTGCAATCACGTTCACACTTAGCAGTCAAAACAGGAAAATATCAAGGGTCCAATTTTCTAAATACTGGGAAATAAACCTACTAATTATTTCAAGAGGTAAGTACCACTCCACTTGCGCACAGGTTTCACAGTGTAATTTCTGTATCACGGGAGAACAGCACCACAAACATCCTCCCACAGTTGCTCCCTGTCCCCCAATGCTGGCAGATTCAGGGCACACAAATACTCTGCCTCATGCTGATGAAATGGTTGAATGATGACTGGGCGAAGGGGGCTCCAGCAATTTGCATCTCTCCAGGGGCAAGGAAGGCAATTAGAGCACTTTGTCAGGTCTTGTCGAGCTTCTGGAGTAGTGTGGTGCCACAGGTTAGGGTATTTTGCATCTCAATCAGGATCTCTGTTGATGAGGCTCAGGAAACAAGGACCAGAGATGGGCTCCAAAGCACCACCTCCAACATTTCTCAGCTCTTTTCTGAATACAGCAATGAGAACTAGAGATCAGTTCTCATTTAATCAGACCAAGAACTCCAGCAAATTTCTCAAAGGCATATTTTGGGTTTTGTGCTATTGAACCAGGAGTTGGGTGACATGGAGGGTGATGGCTAGTGGCCTTCCTGCTTCAGTAGGGCATGGCTTTGTCGGGTGGATGGGACTCCAAGCTGCTGACAGCCATGGCTTTATGACCTTCTACCTCTACAGGGATTGCAGCCACACTTCATGCAACTTCAAACCTGCTGAGATGGGAGAAGTCTGGTTTCCATAACTCACAGGGATAATCCCTGAGACTACCTAAGAGGAAATGTTGGGGTAGGGCAAATAAAGCACCAAATCTGGCAAGCACCATCATCTCCTACAAGCTGTCCTTAGAACAACCGGTTCTCATAACAATTCCCACCAGCATCCAATTGGCAATGTGTCACTGGTGCACTACAGATCTAATATAAGCCACAGTGAGACCGTGGAGAGGCTGTACAGCACCTCCTGAGCCCTCCTTCACACATACCTCAGGAACTTGTTCAGGTCACCATGCTTCATGTACTCGAAGACCATGATGAGCGGGTCGCCATCACCACACACGCCATAAAACTTGACTATGTGCTCGTGCTGCAGGTTGGTGAGCAGCTCTGCCTCCCTCTGGAAATCCTTGCGGGCTGCCAGGGTGGGGTCTTTCAGTGCCTGGAAAAGGGACACGGATACACACAGGGTGGGCTCAGGTAGGGGCAAAACCAGAGCAAATGGGTGGCAGCATCACAGAGGAGCTAATGAGGAAGGGCAAGGAGAGGAACCACTGCCACCAGCCCAGTTGCATTGGGAGGGTTGGTGTTGGTGCTGCTGGTAGGTGTTGATGGCACCATCTCAGTGTTTCGTTCACGTAGTTATGGACCCATCAGGTTCCCCAACTCATTTCCCAGGCAAGAGCAAACATGCCTCAGAGGGTAATAGCTTCCAATTATTCCCAGCTTGGGCAGGATTTGTACTGGTGACCTAGGGGTGAATGGCTTCATATCTCATTATTATTAAATTCCTGAGCCAGCCGGTCCTTGCTATCTGTCTTTTATTTTGAAAGAGCTGACTTCACTGCCTTTATTCAGAAGATGGATTTGCCTGGCTGTGCAGTTATTGTGTGGATTTTTCAAACTGCCTCTGAAGAAGGACACTGCCAAGTCTTTTCTCATAATTTTTAAAATCATGGTTTTATTCCCTGCTGTTCATAACAGCTCCCCTGGCAGAGTGATGCTGAAATCGGTGCCCTTATTGAGAATATCTCATCTTCCGCACCTGAGCACACCACTTTGCTATTGCCAGGTATCTCGCAGGCTTCAGGCTGTGCAGGCCAGCCCAATGTTGCAATGAAGATGTTGTTCTAGAAGGGTTTCCCCAGTGTTGTCTGGCTTGCCCATGCATTATTGGCCAGTTGCATTGGAAAGCTAGTTTGAAAGCAGTGTGTTGTCATCCCAGTGAAGCAAGGGAGGGCACTTAGTGAAAAACTTGACGTCCAGAACATTTGGCAAGATGGGATGGCCATGAGAATCAGCACAGTCTTTGCGAACATTAAAAGAAATGAAGAGGAAGTCCTGGTTTTGAGTTGCTGTGTCTCAGTTATATCCTGCTCATCCTCCGCATGCCAGGACTATTAAGTACCAGCTCTGGCTTTAGGCAGCCTAACAGGTATCAAAAAGGATTGAAGACATCTTGTTCCAGCTATTCCCAGATTCAATCTGTTGTGCACTGGTTCCCCTTCAGTGGTGGAGGCACTGGGTAGCTCTCTCCTTACCTGCACGCAAACATATCTGCCCCCGTGTCCCCGTGCCAATGGGACAGGTGGGACCAAGAGGTGCAGGCTGTGATTTACATGCAAAAAGGGATGTTAAGCATCAGAAAGCTGTGTATAGAGGAAGGGGCAGCACATCGCTAATGCACCTCCGGCTGGTGCATGGCACTGCTGGGTGCGATGCCTGCACAGCGAAGTAACGAGTCCTTCAGAGTAGGTGGTTTGCCCCTTGGAATAGATCTGCTGTGAGGCTCAGGACATGGCCTCATCTCCTTCTTCTGCACCTAAACTTCTAGTCACATGACATGATTTTAGGTTAATTCTACATCTTCTAGGATAGCTTGACTAGAAATATTTAGATGGATGTCAGTTACACTGATATATGCAGATGGCAAAGCATCCATCCTTATCTCAGGCACCCAATTACTTTTAGTCATTTCCTGTCTTCATAGTGTTGACGCTGCCCTAATTTTCCCCAAAGAAAACAGTTCCCTCCCCCATCACTTTTCTTCCCCTTTTTCCTGTAGTTGCATGTAATATTTCAGGCTGCAGTGGGTTTAGTTTTCCTCTCCTTCACACGCAATCATTTCTACAAGGTGATAGGTCTGTGAGTTTGTAAATTACACAGCGACAAAAAAAGAGAGTTTAAAAACCCCATATTACTAAGGTTGTGCAGCCAAGCATTTAGAAATGAAGGAAACAGGAGCTGGAATTGGTAGAACAGGAAAGGAAAACCAGGACCAAAGGAAGAGAAGAGCTTTCTCAGCAAAACCACTGGGATGCCTCTCCTAGGAAGGTTTGAGGTGAATTGTATTTGTGTCATCATCACACGATTCCTGTGTGACATCTGGCAAGTCACTCAGCATCTTCAGGTTGCAGCCCTTGTCACGAAGTGTCAGTTGTTCCAATATACCTGGGAAATCTCCTCTCACAGGGCATCAGAGCCAGGTCTGAACAAGTGCCGTGCGTTTATTGCTGCGGCAGGGTTCAACAAGAGCTTAGTACCCGCTGTCCATGGGCTGGAAAGGCAGGTCAGTAACTCCATCCTCCACCCAAGTGGATCTTTCAGCTCAGTCTCCCTGCTTCTCCATCTGTCCTCCGCGAAACAGGGATGATACAACCCCAGCACCAGGCTGGGAGGCTATGAAACTGAGTGTACTCACATCTAGAGACCTCTCAGATACAGCTGTGATCATCACAGTCAAGCAGCCCATAGAGAAATGAAAAACATGTGTTCGGAGGACATGCCCTGAATACCAGCCCCTCCAGCATTTCTAGTACTTGAGTTTATAACCTCAATGCTTTTTGCTAAATATAGGTTTAGTGCATTTCTGAGGATGTTTTTAGAAGCAAGCTGAATAAAACACGAAGCTTGTCTATGCCATCACATCAAAACTCAGCTTATCTGCGAGGCTACAACCTTTAGGTCCACTGAAAATCTAAGTCCATTTAACCGAGTGAGTAACACAACACTTTCTTTGGCCCTGGAGGGAGCCCCTGAGAGCAAAGCAAGGGCAGACTCTGGGCTGTGGACTCAGCTGCCCTAACCAGTGTGTCCAGCTGCTGCCCTAAGCTACAGTGACTGGGGAGGTAGTTCTCAGCCTCTGTCAGGAACATGAAATCTTCAGGAAATGCAGCCAAATCTCAGTATGTAAAGCCTTTATTCTTTCCTTATTTTTACTTTCTCCTTTTTTGCTTTCCTTCTTTTTTTTTCCTCTTCCCCTAAGACGTAGAATGTGGCTGAAAGTAAAGGGATTTTTTCCCTGTCTGCCTCTCCAGAGCTGGCAGGAATCAAGATTTGAAGGCCCTGCTCCGAAGCGGGAATCTGTATGATCTTGAAGGATGAAAGGCATTCTGGAGTTGTAAGCCCGTAGTAGCAATTAACAGAAACAAGTTCAAATGCTGTTTCTGCCTACATGCAAATGAAACCCAGAAGACACTTGAAAAATAGGACTGCATAAGGGATGGCTGACACTGAAAGGCAGGTACCAGATATATACTCAAGCAATTAATCACATGGGTAGCCATGCTAGTTCAGCTTTAGCCAGTCTCAGAGGTGAAAGGTGTGATCTTGCAGTTTACAGCCAGAGCATAAGGGAACAAATGAACTAAAAAACCCAAAAAGCTTGAACTGCCAATGATTAAAACAACTCTCAAGTAACAGGATGCCTCCAGCTTCCTGGAGAGAGTGCTGGAACCTTTCTCCCTGTAGAGCATCAGTTCAAAAGCAGATCTTCTTCCAAGGAGTTAGGAGACATCAATTAACTCCCGAGGATTAAACTATGTGCACCTGCTAACTGGTGCCACTTGAAAGGATAGCATGTTTCTGCACCAAATTATGCCCTCTGCTCAGAGCCACAGCTCACATGAGGACCTTCACAAGGATGCAAACAGCACCACACAAGCCAAGCTGAACTTGTGTTGGCTCAAAGTCACCAAAATAGAAGCTATGTGTGGCTGGGCAAGCAGGAGCTGAGTGAAGCCAAGCAGAGTTGCTTTGCCCATCTTGCAGCAAATTGGTTAGTTGTGCTTAGCTCTTCAGTGCTCATTTTTGCTGAGGCCCTTTTTTGTTTCAGTTTCTGCATGTTCCACAAAGAGACAAAATCCAGACAGAAAAGGGCCCCGGTCCCTTTTGGAGGGGATGTGGACTCCACACTGCACTGCTGCAGCTGCATGGGAACTTACAGCTTCCAGAGCAGCTTCTCCGTCTTGTCTGTCTCCTGGCTGCATCAGCAGGAAGAGAGGCTTTGGCATTGGTGAGAACAGACAACCTTGAAGCGAAACACTGAAACTGTGTGTGACTAAGTGGATTTACCACAACCTCCGGCATCAGATAAATCTCTGCCTCTGGCCTCCAGCCCTCCCCTGCTTCCCTTTCCCATGCAGGCTCATCCAGCCTCTCTCTACCAACCAGCCCCTGCCCTATTCTCTGCCATTCATCCTTGGGATTTACCTTCACTGCCACCAGCATTTTGTCGTTTGTGGGGCTGAGGTTGTAACACTCGGCCAAGAACACCTTTCCAAAGGCACCTTCTCCCAGCTCCCTCTTCAAAACGATGTCTCTCCTCTTAATATGCTGGACATCTGTTGGAGGGAGGGGAGGAAGAGGGTTGAGGGAAGAATGAATCAGGATTAATTTAGGGAATGGAAAACAACTAATTCAATTTTCTAGCAAGTTGCAAAGGAACTGAAGTTGCTTTGCAAGAGTATCCAGAGGGATCTTCTTACCCACCCACAGAACACAGCCATCTCTAGGATGGAGCTCGCCTCATGCGAAACATCTGCGAGGAAAGTACTTGAGGTTTATCGTGTTCTCTCTACAAGCTCACAACAAGCTTGTCCTCAGAGAGAGGAACCTCTGGGGAAAAATCTGCTACAAAGACCTGAATCTCTTTGGAATTAACCTGGAAATAATTCATCTCCTGTGAGGTGTAGCAGAGGTCACATACTTCCGAGTCAAGATTCGCAGGTCCTGTTGAATTTTGCATTTCAGTTGCAATCAGTTTAACCCCAACCTCGGGCAGATTTCTGAGGCTGAACCTCAGTAAATCAAAGCATTCCCAAAGGGAGGGGAACCACTGATCCACATGCACCTTAAGGCACGAGCAGGAGCCGGTTGGAAGTGCCAAGTGTTGCCCCACAGCAAGACCCTGACAATGCAGCCATCTCCTACGCGACTGTTCCCCCAGAAACAAGGTTATCCCAGGATAAAGTCACTGGCACAACAGACAAAGTGAACCCATTAGTTTCAATGATCCTTTCCACTGACATTTAGGACAGTGAGGACTGACAGAGAATAGCAACCAAGGTTTCAGGAAGAATCAAAAGAGCAATAGCTACTCATTTAACAAAGGTACAGAGGCCTATGAAGATTGGTTTGCTCAGCCAACAGGGTCATTCATAAGGGCTAGATCTACCCAGCTACTAGGCACCTAGCACATAAGCATCTAGCAGGATATCCATAAATGCTGCATCATGATTAAATGCCACTTGTTGCTGGGAGAGCCTGGAGGTCCCCATTCTCTCTTTTATGGGGACAACACTAAGGCACAGCTGCTTGCTGCCAAATCTCTACACACCTTTCTGGCTCCAGAACACTCACACCAATCCCCTGGCAATACAAAGAGGATTTTTTTAATGTCTGGAATGAACTGTGGAAACAAGTGGACGCGCACAGCCATCATGGCAATTTCTGGAGGCACAGTACCCAAAACTTCTCTCTAAACTGCCCTTTGCTGGAGCTTACTGCCTTCCTTGATAACTATGGTAGCAAAACCTACCCCTAGCTTCAGCCTGATGGTCATGGCAGCGCAGAGAGAACTACACACTCTTCTCCAGTGCTTGGTGAGCAAAAGCTCTCCTCAAGCAGAGGTATTAAATGGGACAGTGCCCTCTTTCCACTCCTACCTTGGGGCATTCATAACTTGGCCCTGCATCTGTTTGCTCTCAAACTGAACTGCTTTTGAGTCTTTTCTACCACTTCTTCCATGTGCACATACAGGCATGCACCCCTTTGCACAGATGCATTTCCCTTGGGATACTGCAGATGCAGGAGGTGGAGATGTTGAACACTGTGTTTCAAACTGGCTGCAGGGAGGCATCACTAACAGTGATCACAATCTGCACCAACTCCTACCACCCAGGCACCCGCATAGGCATCCATATCAACCCAAGGGACCATATGCCCCACAACAACACAGGTACCACTCAATGTATTAAAAAGCTAATGGATTGGAAGACTAACATGCTAATGGCTTTCATACAATTAAGCTTTTTAATTAGGAGCTCACAGGCAGGTTTACAGGGCTGCCATTTCTGGCCCTTTTGCTTGTGTAGGAAGATGGATGCTGTGAGACCGGATAAGCGACAGGCCTTGTAATGGATGATGCCATAGGGAATTCCTGTTGACCTTTTCATTAATTGTTCAATAGACTGAAAACTGTTACCAATATTAATAATATTAGTAACATTAAGGCACAGGATGGTAGGCACATCCAAAATGACTTTGGTTTTAAATCTGCAGTGACAGCCAGGGAGAACAAATCACATGTGGACTTTGCCTTCTCCACCTGGTTTAGCTGAGTGTTTAAGGAGTACCTTGAGAAATCTGAAATATTATGTGTTGAAACGTTAAGTGACGCACTTGGGTGAGGAAAGTCCTAATCTAAGAAAAGCTCAAATGGCATCAATTTACTTCACAGAGTAGAAGAAAAGGGTATTTTTTCCTCTTGGCAAGCATTTCTATAGCACTCATCACTACAGTACCTAGGATTTACTGTATTGACAAACCATGTATTTGCATTCTTGGTCTCTGGAATAGCAGAAGTCAAGAAAGCTGCAGGGAATTGACCTTGTATTAAAAGGAGCCCAAGAACACTTTAACAAACTCAGAATCCCAACAGAAATTTAGCAATTGCAATCCAGTTGCCCCGTTTGATGTGAGATAAAGTTAAAAAGGAAATTCTCTCCGAATAACCAGCAATACTATTTGAGATGATTTACTATTTGAGTAACTAACACCATGAGAACTGAAGCAAACCTCTCTTTCTGCACTCTCCAGGGTGCTCCCCAAAATTTGCAGCTCCAAATTCTTCCTCTCAATAACATCTTAATAACTGATCAGATGTTTCTGGGAACCGGCATCCAGGCTGTGTAATTATGTCTCCATTATTAAAATAATGTCCCATCTGCCTTCAAGACCAGATTGCACAGCGAGTTGTTGGGGTCACCTGAAAAGATTCAGGGAAAATTTATGTGAAGAATTAAAGGAGATATTGTGGCAGACAGAGTTAAACAGAGGGAGGAGCGATCCTTTTGAGGTAGCAGACTCATAGCACTGAGGGATTTAAAGGAAACTTGGATGACTATAAAAAGGTTCATAAAGTTAAGCAGTTTGACAGCAACTGGACAATCTTAATGTAGAGTCAGAAAAGTACTTTTGCCGATTCCAATTTTTCCTCAACCTTGAATGGCCATAAGTTTTGCTTCATAGTATTTTAGGCAGAAATGGAATAATAACTGAGTTACAATAAATTGCTTTTTCTCAGGCAACAGGCCTAAAATACTGAAGTTTACATCAAATTCTTCCATTTACAGTGAGATCAGCGCTATGATTAATTCTACGTTGCTATTAAATATGGACTTTCAACATAAAGCAATGACAAACTGCCCTGGCACTGTGCAAATGGCTGCGTTATTGTGTTAACCTTGCATCTTGTCTTGTCTGTCCTGCCTGTAACTCACAAGGAAGGCCGAGTAGCCATGAAAGATGCTGTGCTGCAAGGGCACCTGGGAAGTTCATCTGCATAAACCTGTTTACCTCCTCCTAGAAGAAGCTGAGCCCTGTCTGATAAACAGCTGGTGTTTGTGTGTTTTAGGCAGGCAGCGGTGTGCTAATCTGTCTCAGCTGCGTTGCAGTCAGCCCTGCTGACAAGGTGTGTGCAAACTGGCTTCCCATAAGTACCACTCTTTTTTGTTCCTTCCCCCATTAACTTATGAAAACAAGCCAACAAGACAATTCAAAAGAACAACCTATGCAGGAGCCACAGCGAGACCTGACAGGAAAATAACCAGACTTGACAGCAGGATGGGAACTCATTCAAGGCCATGCTGTATCTACAGGAAAGGATGTGAGCGCACTACACTGATGTAATTCCAGTTTTAAATGAAATATCTTGCAGTCCTTGTTTTGAGATTACTATGTTGCTGCATGACGGAGAAGGAGAGTTGTGCAGGTCCTCCACCTTCCGTCTTGTACATCAAGTCTTAACACACAAGAATGTGTTTCAAGCTCTTGTTTTCACTGATGTTCTGAATAGCACATGGACCACATCAGAAAACTCCTGACCTGCAGCTGGCTGGGAATGCCCCATGGCTTCAGTTCAATGATGGTGAGCTAGAGCATTAACAAGGGGGTAACTCTGGGACACTGCACTCACCTTTCCAAATTGCCTCCAGTGCAGAAAGCTTTCTTTTTCTCTGGAAGAGCCACAGAAGAAGGGTTGCAGCTTTGGATCTGCAATGGGATCTTACCTAACTTCCTCTGAACCTTTTGCAGGATGGCTGACTTGAGCTGTGCTTAAAATGCACTTAGTCAGAAAAGTGGTTCTCTAAAAACAGCAACTTCTTTCTCCCCATATTAGCTCCCATGTGTCCCTTAATCATGCCTGTCCCTCTCCTTGACACACACATATTCTAGTTTGCTAACCTTGTGAACCCATCACAGCCGTGGGATACAGGGAAAGAAGAGGGAACAAGATTAATTCTGCTTTTCTTATACATCAACCTGCCCTGTTCTGATGGGTCACTTCTGCACTTGCCCCTGGGACACAGCCTAGAAAAGCCAGAACTTTTTTGCCTATATTGCTGATTCAATGACTCTTCACCCAACTTTTATGCTCATATTGCAGAATGTTTCTTGCTTTTGGCAAGATAAAGGTTAAAAGACCCCTACTCAACCTGCAAATCCCAGTTAAAGCATATGCAGCTGGTAACAGACAGTGTGCAATGAAAACACCCTTTTTCTAATGACCACCACATTTCAATCACATGAGCAGAGACTGGGAAGTTGCACGGGTGCATTTTATGAATCTAATTTTCCAATTATTGTCTTATTTCTGAATCAATCCTGGGGTCAGAAGAAGAAGAGATGGGTTTGGTGACACTGCAAATTCTGCATTTCAGATTCCTGTCACAGCCAGCAGCCTCAAAACCATGGTCTGATAATGCTCTTGGGTGCACATGACTGCGTTTGGACACAGAGGACTAATGTGGGAGGCAAATGGACAAATCAAACTCCAAACAGAGTAAACCGCTACCACTGCCAGTGTTTAATTTACAGCAAAACGCAAACCTACTTAAGCTGAATAATTTACACCAGGTCTGAAATTAATTCCTCACACCACTTTCTTTCAAACTCCTGAACAGCAGCCTGCCTGGTTGCTGTATTTCTAGCGGGTTTCCTGTGTTTGGTATGGTAATTCACAGACAACATGTAGCTCACTGGGGAAACAGAGAAAGATAATAGAAATTTCTCCTTTTACTTTTGCCACCTTCTTTACCAGCAGCTTTCTCTTCTAGCCTAGAAAAGGCCACAATCAATTTCCTATCAGTTTCTTTTCCTCCACATGTGGCCTTGTTTTCCTAAGAGGCAGGTCCTTTCCTGCGCCTTTCCATCACTGGCTCCTCCCTCCCTCCCTTAGCTTTGTCATGCCATGGCATTTCTTCTCTATTTGTTGACCCTCTTGTTGTTCAATCCCTGTTTTAAACCTGACTTCTTTTAGATGTTTTTCAAGGGTATCTTCATTTGAATCTGGGCTGGACTCTTTGTGGTAACAGCCTTGATTTTTGTAAGCTTCTAAAGCCTCATTTGCATCAACAGCACTTTATAAATGATAACAACAACGACATTTTTCAGTAGTGGCTGAGTCATTGGCTGTAACAGCTAATTTATGCCAAAGAATTGTCTCTTTTCTTTATACATAAGGTGTCCATAGAAAGGTAACAAAGTTCTCAGTTAGTCAATATGATTCATTCACTTCTTTCTTGACTCACTGCTAAAATAATTCTTATGAATAAACGCTGCAGAGTCTCCCTGCTCCGTGACAATTAAAATCAAATATATAAAGCTTACAATTTACTTTGGAAATCTTGCCATTAAGACAGGTAGCTACCAAAGTGCCTTCCATGTTGCAACCTAGATGTCAACCAGACGTGTTGATGAGTTACTCAATGCACCTGATCAGAGCAAAGTGTGCAGATTGGGTAGGACCAGATCAAAAAGCCCTGCCAGTGGAGAACTGATAAGTCATTCTCTCACAGTGTGAGAAGATAATGCCTAAGCTAGCTGCACAGAGTCTGAGTCTCCCTCTTGGCCTGGTGCAAATCCATCAAAGTCAACGAAGGATATTGATTTCAATTGTGGACTGCTGTGAAGAACACGGAAACAACGGGAGAATCAGTCCCACGTCGTTTTAAAAAATGGAGACATAAACAGGCTGTTTCTCTCGATGGACTCCAAGGTAGCCCTCCTCTTCTGGTGACTTTTCTCCCAGCTCTGACATGAGCCACCTCTGGGAAAAGGCCTGGATACACACTTCAGCAGCTCGGCTCTGTGCCCAGATGCTGGTTCTTTGCCAAGTTCCTCTGTTAAGGCACCCTTCAAGGACTCAGATTCAAAAGAGCTGTGATTACAAGCACCAAGCAGTTCTGACAGCCCTATCAAAGAGACCCCAAATCATGGAGGTTTATGTAAAGCTTATCTGAATCTCTGGGAACTTGTGGAGTGGACACAGCCCTTGGCTGAGCCACATGTTGGGCTCCAACAGGTGGGTGCACCAAGGTCCTTCCCACTCCCTTCTTTGTACCCCTGTGTACATGACCACTTCACTCAGACCTTTCTGTTCACTTTGGGAGTATTATTTGAACATTGCTAATTGTACACGACAGTTCTGATAGCCATTTGTGTGTGCCCACACAGCAAAAATAGAAGGAGAGACTTCCTCACATCTTCCATCCATGTCACCTTTGGCCTTGATGGAAACAACCTGAAGTGCAAAGGGTGCTCTCCGTTTTACTGCATTATCCCTCTTTTTGCATCCCTTCTCAGGCTTCTTGATCTCCAGCAAAACCAATATAAGTCATTGACTTCACAGACTCTTCACACTGTTTCTCATCTCTTGTACCTTACCAAGATGCTGGCAACTTGCTTCCAGACAGCCCCTGGTGCCTGACTATATATTATGTTATTAGTCATGATCGTACCTGAAGACCTTTACAAAGACCTTGAAAGACAACTACTTCATTTTTCTACAGTTCTTTGCATTCTCTTACCATTCCCTTCTTTCCCTGGGAGCAGCCACAAGTCATGAGTTCAGACCCCAGAAGTGAAGGAGACATTATTGCCCAGCTGACCCTGCAGACCTGGAGCTAATGCACTACACGCTGTTAAATGGACCTTGGTAAAAAATAGCAGGCCATGATGCATTTAGCTGGACAATCAGGGCTACAAAAAATTATCCAGTAATACCAGTCTGTGCCAGGAGCTGACGTTCAGGGTAATAAGGCCCCAGAAAAGAGAACAGAAGAGCAGGCTCTGCAAGCCAGATTTCTGATGCTTTGAAAATACCTTACATCCACCACTTCCAAGTATATCTCTAGCAACGAGGACAGCGTCAGCTCCTCTGGCTTTTGCTGTTGCAGTAGCAGGTAGAAAGGAAGCCCTGACACAAAAGGCTGCCTTTCAGTTCTCAGCTAACTCCTGTCAGCCTTGATTCAAGGCTGCAAACAGACCTCAAGCTCCACAGAGTGATTTGATTAGCAGCATGGAGCGACTGGATTAGCACCCGCTGCGCTGACGCAACTTGAGCTGCTGCATCTCTGCTGCAGCACCAGCTCCAATATCAGCCACACAGCAACCATTGGCAATGACAGCTGACACGTACAATGCCCTCAGAGCTGAAGGCGAGTGTAAAGGGAGTGTGTGTGTGTGTGTGTGTAAAGGAGCTGGCAAAAAGGCAAAGCACAATCAACCCTTAAACCAACAACCCATCAGATGCAAGCCCAGAGCCTGCCAGGCTCCCTCATTGCATCACACTGAAAACCATTTGGAAGCAGATGACATCTGGTGTAACATACCTGCAAAGTTTTAAACCCCAACCAAAGCAAACTCTCATCTTTTTCAGGAAAAACAATCTGAAAAACAATAATGTTAGAGCATACCTGGCATCACCCCACAAACACTACAAGCAAATAACTCCTCTTCCAGTTTAAACCATCTGACACACCTACAGAAACAAAACATGATTTCAAGCTGGTTCTCATCCATTTCAGTCCCATAAATCTGAGTACTAACATCTTAGTAATTATCTGATGAAGAGAGCAATATAAAGTGTCCCATGGTACTGGGTGCTGATCAGTCTCAGCTGGGATGCACAACACCGCATAGTCCTGCACAATGAACAGCCATCCTGGAGTGATCCCAAAGCAAAGGAGCTACAGCAAGAGAAAGGCTCCTGAGCATCACACCCAGTAAATGTTTGACAATGACTACAGCAACAAAGAATGGAAGCTCTCAGCACACTGGACCTGACACAGCACTGGGCTCTTGCCTTTAGGACAGCGTCCACATTCTCGTTCTGCAGATTTGCAACTTACTGAAGTTACTCGAGCAAGAGCTCACAGTAACAGGACCCTACCGTGATCTCCATGATCTGACAAGGTAAATCCCTTCACTTATGCTGTTGTCAATGGTTAAAATGGCCATTTTAACATTATGGAGACCTGGAAGACTTCCCAAAAGAAATTTAATGCAAACAAGACTTCCTGCAGCTGCTGAGGTCAGAGGTAGAGGAGAAGGCACACAGCTGTAAGTAGTTCCCAGCTGTGGCCCAAACCAGTCCCTGCCTGTGCTCAAGGCACACATCAAGATTCCCTCAGGTCAGGACAAACACCCTGGTCCCCCTTGCTACTGTCACCTCTACAGAGCCTGTGTGCAGGTTCACCCAGTGCCCATCCATGCTTCTATGCACCAACCTCAGCTGGCTTTCCGGGGAGCACAAAACACTGCTGGTGGAACCAAAACCTTAGTGACATTCCAAACAAAAGACTTAAAAACTGACCAGTGTTCCCATCATCTCCTGCACCTTCTCAAGTAATTTCTGCCTGACACTAGACTGCAAAGCAAAACTGCCTTTCCAGCTTCAGCAGTCTGTCATGTTAGACATTCAGCACCAGCCTCACATCCTGAGGCTCTGCCTGTTTTCTACAAGAGTTAACTACACAACTGGGTTCTGAGGAGGAAGACTAAGCCCATCAAGAGACAGGTAGAGGAGGGACCAGAGTGGGCTGCAGAGGTTTTTGCCTTGGATGAAACATCCAAGAGCCTCAGCGTATCATAAAAAGAACCTTACACAAAGCATCATCCTCAACTGGTACACACTGGTACACACAAGCAGCTCTTGGAAACAAGGATTGGGATTCTTGGCAGGGTAGGAGGAAAAGGGAAAAAGAGAGGGGAAAGAAGTCTTTCTGGTGAATGTGTTTTCTTTCCACCAGCCAGGCCCCTGGGTCCCCTGCTGCCAAAGCACTCAGAATAAAACATTAATTCAATACCACACATTTAATTACACATTATTTGAAAGTGAATTTATTTAACAGAGGAAAATAATCTTCAGAGAGCATCTGCCTCCCTCAGACTCATGCGTCTGCAGGGAGAGGGCTTGGAGAGGAGATAGGAGGAATAATGGTTTGTTTTACATCAGCAGCTATTGCTGTTCAGTTCACCCCTTCAAAAGGGAAGATTTTAAAGAGATAGAGTTGTGTTTTGCAGGAACTTTCCGGCTGATTTGATTTTCCAGGTACTTTACACTTGATTGGAAAGCGCTGCTGCAGACAAATATCACTGTCTTTCTTTTTTATTATTTTCCTGAGGAAAGGGAAGGATTACTGGTGGAGGGATGGAGGAGGATTGGCTGTCCCTTGAGGGACCACACAATAGTCAGATTTCAAGTCTTAAGGCTTTAACAACGCAGTAATCAGACACTTAACAGCATCCTATTGCCGAGATGGATAATAGCAAGAAAGCTGGAAGCACCAGGGATCAGCAGCAGCCTTGCAGCTTTGTGAGTGTCTCCCAGCAGGAGCACAGAGGCTTACCTTCTGCCCCTGTGGTCTCAGGGGCTCTTGGCTATCAGCTACCCCGGCCTGCGAGTTCATTGCCATGGCTCTATCAGCTCCAGCAGGGCCACAAGCCTGGCTGTGCCGGCTTTCAGACAGCATCCAGCTTCTTATTCCCCAGTCAAAGCTCCACTGCAGAGAGATGGGGACTGACTCCAGTACCCGTCACAGGCAGCAGCTCTTCCTCGGCTGCGAGTGAATCATGCTGAGCTGCTGCAAGGCTGGAAAAGAGCTGCTGGATCCATTGGAGGATGGAGTTTGCTCTCAGTAAACTCAGCCTGAGCTTTTGCCTTTGCTGTCCTCTGGGTTTTGGCATCACTGCAACATCCCAGCAGGACGCTGTCAGTCAGGGCTGGATTCTAACTGGCTCATGCCATGACATGAGCTTTTCTCCCAGCCTTCATCCCTGAACTGAGTATTCCTCACACTCTTCAATCTGGGAGCAGCACCGGAAAAATCCTTCATCTTTGCAACAGCCTTGATTAGATTGCAGTTCCCACCTGGAGTGACAGGCAGACATCAAAGCGTGCAGTGCATCACTGCTGCTAGCACCTAGTGCTCCCTACAACACGTAATATACACCCACCATAAATGCTAAAAAATGACAGATACATTAAATATGTTATGGAAACTATCAGGAGGGTGGCATTAAAAAAGGAGGTATGGTTTGGAAATGGTTCAAATACTGAACTAGAGCTGTGGTCCAAAGTGCAGAACCTACACTGAACAGAGTAAGAGCTGGCCCTAAAGCCGAGTGCAAAATGAAGAAGTATTTTTAGAAGAAGCTCAGCTCCCTTCTGATGTGGAACTATGGAAAGACCTTCATTAAATTTGTTGTGGCAGAATTTCTGGACCATCTCAAAATAGGAAATTTGGTGAGAGGTCTTCTGCATTTTCCAGCTAGGGCTCCAGGCAGGTTGGAAATGCTCCTGGTTGTTGCCACCCTCATCATCATAACAAAGAAAAAGGACAATTTTGGACAAAACAGCATCTTCTGCTTCTTTTTTTTCTTCCTTTTTCCTTCTGTGATCCCTGGGTACCTATGTTCTTTCTTGCCCCATGCCCAGTCGTTCTTCTGCCAACAACTTCCTTTGTGATCATTAAACAAGTAGTTAATGCAGCCAAACTCATGGAACAAGAAAACTCCATAAATGAGGCCATATGGAGTAAAAACAGGAGGTGTTGAAAGACAGATCTCAGGTTCAAGTTATGATTTCATTAGAAAGACTCTCTCCAATTTGTCCAATTTCCATCTCTCCCCTTCCTTCCCACCTCCTCTGACTCCCTTTCTTGCAGGACCAACGCAGGAGGTACATTTACATCTACGGCTTGATGAGGTGTTCCCTCAGACTCATGTTTTCCAAACACCCGGAATGGACTTTGTTCCATCTTTCTTTATGCCTGAGGTTTCCTTGGCTTTCTCCCTACTTGCTCTGTCTGCACAACCCTGTCCCTTTTTTCATCTTGCCAGCTTCTCCTGCAGAAGGAAACCCCTGAAGGAGGAGTAATGTGAGACAGCTCTGCCTGCTGGGCTCTAAAATTACTGTGGTTTGGGCAATTGTAGCAATTGTTATGAGGCAGCAAATTATGTAGAAAGAAGTAAAGAGAAGGACGAATTGTACAAAGGGATTAGCTAATCTGATGGGGATAGCAGCTGGTCTCATTTAGCTCTCCAGGTCTATGCGTAGCCGGGGCTTCCTGTACTCCTTTGGTCTATGTCTGAGTCACAAGTAGGATGCAATGAATATTGGACTTTTTGTCCTAATGCTTCACACAAGGAGAAATCCACCTTTCCTTGAGCGGGGTAACAACAGGGTGGATCTAGACGGGAGAAAGGAGCCCACCAATAACCCTGGATCCATCCTGCAGAAAAGGACCTCTGAAAGGCAGTGGCTTGGCTGTGCGTTGACTCCAGAGCTGCTCCATGGTGGGATCCAACTAGTTTCACAGACACTGGCTGAGCAGAGGCACTGTAATTCCAACACTACCTTCCTCTCCTTGGCAGAAACAGAGCTCTCTGGGGAGCAAGAACTGAACCAGAAAAAGTTCTCCTTAGACAAGGCTTTGGAAATCTCTCATCGCCAGGAGCTCAGGACTATTTAAGGAACCACATGGTCTTGTTAGGACACTGCCTTTCCTTCCCTGATGGTACTGGTTTTATCGTAACCCCGCTGTGTCCTGCCTTTATTATGATCATAAATGAGAATCCATCTTATTGTCTCTGCCTCTCTCCCATGGGGAGAACATGGACACTGTATATTAGTCCACTTGTCTGTCACCTTTCAGTGATGTCTTACATCATTATGGCCCAGATGGTTGGGGTGAATTTTTACAGAGAAATATCACAAACTTCATCATGTATAAGAAAGGGGAGAAAATAAAAATCCTACAGTTTTCTCCTGTGGCAGAACATCAGTGTCTGCACCAGGGGAAAAATACCCAGTTATTTCTTCCTAAGGGCCGTGGTGAGACTCGAGAAAACATTCTGCAGTGCTGGTAGCCTCAGAAGACATGATTGATTGCAGATGGTGAAAAGGTGCATGTTCAGCTTTAACTGAACTATGTGTGAAGACTAGATGATTGCTAAGTTGGTATTCAAGACACATGGGGAAGCAACCTACTAGGATCTTCAGCTACAAAACCAAGACTATATATATACTTTTTTATATATATTATATATGGCTTAACAGCTTAAATCTGAATGTGTATACTGAAGTTTTACAGCAAGAACATGCTGCTAGTGGAAAGGACCAAAATGAGCAAGATTGCTGAGAAAGGAAGGAAAGGGAACTAATGTTTCGCAGTGAGCCGAGGATGCAGAGGCATAGAAAGGACCTCCCAAAGCTGGCAGTAGCAATGTGTAGATGAATATATGTGGGCGGCGCAGCAGAGCATGGAGTGGAGTATAACAGTGGGAAGTTCCCCAATATGTCATTAGCTGTTTCTCCTCACTGGTCCAGGACAAGTCTCATTTCATCGGAAAATGTCTTGAACAAGAGTATACATGTTGCTTTCCTGAATTGTCTTAATTGGAAGGCCAGCATCAGGTACTGGGATGGAAAAAACAGAGGCCAGTTGCTGCTTATCTAATCCATCGTTCTGCCTGCAAATCCTGTTTCATTACTGCAATCTGAGTTTGGGAGATGACCCTAAATTCAACTTGCATTATAAAGTTCACCTTGATGTCTTTTCTTTATCAGAGTTTAAATCAAGGCCCTTAACCTTTTCCCAGGGCAGGGATTTTTCAAGCAGGTAATGGGCAAACCTACCCAGATCAATATCTGGCTGCAGGTGAGCACTCAAAGTTCAAAACTTCGCTCAGACTTCTTGCATTCACACAGCTGGGCTGCAACTCACCTGCAAACAGAGCTCACATCAAGTCATCTGAGGTCTCCAGAAACTGGAATTGTAGAGAAAGCAGTGAAAAAATAATGAAGGAAAAACATAATTACCGAGATGTTCAAAATCACACCTTCATTTCTGGGAGGAGTTCAATGAAGGAAAAGATTCCTATGCTGTCCAGCTTGCTTCATTTATCCTTTTCCTGGATAGCACTGTGTCTCCATTGTATAAATTGCAGTCTCTTCATGCCACATCTCCTCCAACGTAGATATATTCCCAGTGCTGCTCACAGTATTGCAGGAGGGTCAAAGAGGTGCCCTCTCAACCTGTGCTTCTCTTTTGCTAGGCATTCCTCTCACACACATCCCAGTCTGGAAAAGCACTGGGCACGTTTGAGACCTCAGGCACAGTCAGTGCCAGTAAAGAATCCCTCCCATCCATGGTGCTACAGCAGGCACGAGTCCTGCTTTCAAGGTTTCCTTGAAGATCATTAGCAGACATTATGAAAAAAAGCAGATGATTAAGACTGACCTCCAGGACCCACCACTTTCAATCACTTGCCAATTGGAAACACTTTCAGCAATAGGTCCTTCCTGTCTTTTGCTCTAAGGCGGATTTCTATGCAAGCTCTCATTTCAAACCTTACAGCAATGCTCCTACCCCCAGTCATTAATCTCTGATGCTGGTCCTTGTCAAATACTTGCTGAAAATCTCAGTGCACTGCATCCACCAAATTTCCCTTATATATAGTGGCAGTTGGCTCCTCAGGGAATGCCAGCAGGTTAGTTGAGTGTGACCTCCCAACACTTCAAGCCACATAAGTTTGGCCTTCACAGAGTGTTGCTTTTCCAGGTGTTTTCCCACAGCATCCCTTCAAGTTTAAGGAGATTTCCAGCAATTTCCCAGAGCAAACATTAAACTTACCCGTCTGACTCTTGTCCCCATTGTGTTCACCATCTTCCAGCTCTCATCCATCTGCCCCATTTTAGATAGGCAATTTAAATTGTCCATGAAAAGCTTGGCGAGTCATGTGCATGCCCAAAGGTGTGTACATTACAGGATCTCCATCTGTAGATGACACTCACCTTGTCCCATGCCCTTGGACAGCTGGCCAGTGATATGGGGACAGCTTCCTCTTCATCCTCCACAAAGTTGGATGCAGTTTTGGCAGATGAAAAATATTTAATAATTCTTCTCTTATCACTGATATAAGCTGCCTTTCATTCTCTGTCATCAAAGTTCTCCATATATTGCTCTCAAGATAAGCACTTTCTCCTCCATATCCTCTGTATTGGCTCGCTGTTCTCCTTGAAACTCCAAATCCCTCCTTGCTCTGAGGCCACTTTTGTTGTCTCTCAGAGATACTTATGTGAAAAAGGACCTTGCTGTCTGAAGCACATCCTCAGCATCCTGTATGGCTGCTGCTTTCCATCCCTTTGTCTTCTCTTGCTTTCTTCTTCCTCCCCTCTCCTTTCACTGTGATACTTCAGCAGTGCCTCATCTCTGTCTTCCTTAGCCAGCCTGGTGCACATCAGTCCTCTCATTCTGCCTTTGTCTTTATTTTCACTAGACTGAATGTTTAAGGCAGCCTTCAAAACTGTATCATAAAGACCTGCATTAAAGCTCAGCCAGCTTTCTCCAACTCATTTTGCATTCCCTGTAAGCCTGCTCGTTGAAAGGCCAGTGGTTTTGTATGGCAGCCCTTTCTGCAGACCCTCCTCAGCACTTCAGCTCTGCAGGGAATATAATCACTGCATCCTAGATGCTCTTCAGTTTCAGGTGTATTTATTACAGCTGCTCAATTTCCTTTAATCTGTCATTTCTCCTCCTCCTCCCTCTATGATTGCCGCCTTTTCACTGAACTATAAGTACACTGAAGGAAGCTTTTACCTCTGACCCTCACTGCCTGCTCCGATCCCCACCACTGTACTGACTCACACTAGGTGCCCTGTGCACTGATTAGAGCTCATTACCCGTGTGGCTAAGCAAATGTACTGGGCCTTTTGCAAGCAAGTGCAAACGTCGCAGACAGCATGCTCCCACTGGTAACCCCTTGGGACTAATTGAGGGAGAGAACACAACACTTTCATGTACAAATTGCCTGTATCATCACTACCGAGATGGAAATAAAGACCCAGAAACTCACTCAGGCCTGTCTGAGAGAAGGAAACCTTAACAGCAGAGAATGCCCATGTCTGCCAGAGTCTTGTAAAACAATGTATGTCTGGGGGGTAGAACTATGTTTTTATGTAGAGGATGCGTGTCCCTTTGGTGACAAGGTTGAGCATAAAACCACAAGCATCCCTTCAGAGCTGGATCTGAAACAGCCAGAGAAGCCCCAGCTGACATGCAAAACATCAACATGCCTTCCTGTATGTTAAGTTGTGCGAGCACGCACAAACCCCAAGGTTTAATTGGTGTATTAATGTATTAAAGCACTGACACAAACAAACAGCGACTGCTTTCAAAAGCCACAAAATCCTTGAGTACATTGTAATTAGCTGGGCTTGTTAAACCACTTAATAAGCAGCAGATAGCATGTGTCTGTGCCCCTGTGCCTTGGCTCAGTGGGAAAGACAGGCAAGTGCTTACATATGAAATGAGTTCAGTTCCTAGGTTAACCCTTAAGACATATCATTTCATTCTCTGTCACAGGGAACTTGTGCCCGGGGCACACACAGCTGAGACCAGTGCCAGGGTCACATTATCCCCTGTGTGTCCTGTTCCCTGTCTGGCCACGTGCTCCCATATGCTTCCATATGGACTGCAATAGCCTCCAGAAAGCAACCCACTTGCTTCAGTTTCCCTTCCGGTAAATGGCCTCCAAGCTATACCTTTAACAAGTCTTACTGACTATTGATTGCATCTAAAACCCATCAGATAGGACAGATAGAAAAAGAGAAGCAAAATAACAGGGCAAAACACCATATAAACAGCATTTCTCAGTAGACACCAAAGCTTTACAAACTAATTGTGTTCAAGGCCAGGTTGGACAGGCTTTGAGCAATCTATCTAGTGGAAGGTGCCCCTGCCCATGGCAGGAGGCTGGAACTAGATAAGCTTTAAGGTCCTTCCAACCCAAACCATTCTATGATTCATAGGAATTCTTTCTCCTTTGCCTGTCCTATCAAGCACAATGATTTCACGGGAGCAATCTCACCCTTCAGCCTTGAATGGAAGGACACAGGGAGAAATGCCTTTCCCTGCGCTTATCCAGGCCCTTTATTTGGGGACCAAACCTGGAGCCCATTGGACTAGCGGTTGTTTGAAGCTCCCTGAGGATATGCCTGATTCTGTTAAAGAGCTGTCATGTGCTCGCTTCACAGCCAGGCAGTTCCCAGTCTGCGTTGGGTGGTTTCAAAGGAAAGGTGGGAAGTGCTGGCACTGGGAGGATGGGGGAGAAAGCACCTTGTTGGATGCAGAGGGGGTTACCTTTTCAAATGTTGAGCTTCTTTCCTTGTGACATCTCATCTTTTGGGTATTCTGGGAAGGAAATATCTGATTTCTGAACCAGGTAACTAAGGAGTGTGAAGCATACAGCTGTATCTTAGGATCCAGTATGTTCGTCTGAATAAGGGTAAGGAGAAGGGAATTTATTCACATAACTCCATATGACAATGGTGCTACCACTACTTTCACCAGCTCACAAAGCGGACCAAAGTAGTGAGAGTCAGGATACCATCTAAAACACAGCCCAAACCTTTCTGTTCAGAGAGTCATCACTAGGACTCATGTTGTGATCGCCCTTTTCGCACTCCCTGAAAGGTCGCAGGAAAGGAGGAAAGCCATCACGAATACAACTAAAGCAGGCAAGACATCTCTAGAGTTTCTCAGCACCCCTGAATGCCGAACGGGCAGGCAGTGCTTTAATTTTATCCCAAATTCCAGCTTACACCCACACTGAAACCACCGCTCCACATGCTCCTGCACCGTCCAGCTGGCTATCCAGCACATCACCACGCACAGCAGCAGCTTTCAGAGAGTGGGCAAAGCATCACCGTTAAACACCTCCTCCATGTGAGCCCACCTCAGGCACGTGCAGCTCTGCAGCTATTCCTAGATCCCAACTACATTCTTCTTTTCATCTTTGTTCTGCCTCCTATTCTAGTGCAGAACCTCAGGCCTGCTGCCTTGGAGCTTCCTCCAAACTGCTGCATTCATCCATTTTTAAAGGTGACCTTCCAACTTTAAAGGAAGTTAGCAAGCCTCACGGTCTTCATTTGCCCTCTGCTTCTTTTCAAGCTGCTCTTTATTATGAATTAAAAAGGGGCCTGAAAGGTTTCTCTATTAAAAATCTTCAGAAAAAACCCACATTTCCACATCGTTTCTCGCCCAGTTTTTCCAGCAGCCTCCTTGGGTGTCACAGCATTTGCTTGCTGTAAGCTATCAGCTGCCAGCTCTGATGGTGAAACTTGCTTGGGTGCTTGGCCTCCTCCCATCCCTGTGGATGCCTACCATCCCCACCCTACCACTGGCCTCCCCCTCCTTTGTGCTGTCACTGTTGTGCAGCAAACCAGTGCCCTGGACTGCTCCACATGAAAAATAACCTTTGAGGGAGCAGGAGTGGCAGCGGGGTTATTTTTAACTTGGATCATACCAGACATCCAGGTTAGAGCGTGGCCTCATAAGCTCTTGCGCTGGCACAAACGAAGAGCAGCAAATAAATGAAGTTCTCTTTATCTCACCTCGCTGCCAAAGCTGCATTTTACAAGCCCTGGGGCTGTATAGCAACGGAAAAGGAAGGTGTCTCCAGCCCTTAGCAATAATAATATTACTCTTGCCAATGAATTGGTCACAGTAATTAAAAAGGCAGTAACAAAGCAACTTGACAGCTTCCTGCTGTTGTGGTATGACATTTTGCCATTTAAACAGGACAAGCAGAACCAGAAGTTTTACTGCAATACAACTGAAATAAGAAAGAAAACTCTGAGACTGTGATCTCAAAAAATGAAACTCAACTCCCAGCCCTTCTCTTAGATTACAGAATCAAACAAAAGAAGAAAACATCACAAAGAAAAAGCAAGCAACCAACCGCTCTTTTCACTTTTTTGGCTAAGGGTTCTCGTGCTATTCAGTCAGGTTGTGTTGACCATTTCTTTTTGCCAAGAGGTCAGGACACCACAAACCAGCACCATATAACCACGCTCTTGATTTAATCATCGGCATTTGCTTCAGTCCAAGAAACCATAGATATTTTCTGTGCTATGGACACCTGGCTGCCAAGAACGAGACTGACACCCACAAACTCATTTCATGCTGACCACCAAATGACCTCCCTTCAACCTTGTTTGTTCCTAGAGTATACCTGGAACTCCTTCATTCTCCATCCAAGCCAAAGTGTTTATGCTTTTCCCAGCAGCCCCACTGTACTCTAACATGCTCACTAGAACATAGCCTTTACTCCTTCAAAGATCAGCCATCAAGCTGCACAAGGCTGATTAAGCCCTTGCTACAATTATCTACCAAAATAGGAGAATACTTCATATTTTTAGGAGAAAAGAGAGCTTCCCAAAGTAAAGGCAGGATTGCAAGGAGAAGGTGCTACCAGGTCAAGATTTAGTACAATAAATAATGGAAGGTTCCTCGCCTCACATCCTCAGCCTTTTCTTAGCTCTGATGCTTGGTTTTATTTTTGGCCATAAATTATTCATGGAGCCTTAAAATATATATAATCCATATCTCCTAGAACAAAGAGTCTTTATTCAGGGGGTTGTGAAGAAGCAGGGAGCAGCATGTGCAATGCCTGTGCTTGGGCTGGAATGTCCGTTGGGAAATGACCCTTGTGGCTCCCTGTTTCTTTCCAATCCAGAAGCTCTTCTGAGCTTGAAGCTGAGCTCTGTGGGAGACTCCAGCTCAGTCTCTACAACACAGGGATGTTCTGGCTGCTGAGAGACTCAAGAATTGCTTTCTTGAATCATGCTCAGGGAGAGCTCAAAGCCAGGCTCTTCTCATCCATCCCTGGCAGACAGAGTGTACAGATACCACCAGCGCACTGTAGGGGACTTAAATCATTTATGCAGGACTACAGATGAGGAAGCTGCAATAAAAACTTACCTCCATGTCACAGCCTAATCCACTGAAGACTTTACCATCCCGACTTCCAGTTCTCTGCCTTGGGCAGTAGATCACATTCAGTGATTGTGTCTCTTTCCTTGGAAATCCAACATCACCTTTTCACCATCGATATTTGATGCCTACTATGCATACAAACACAAACACACACATCCCTGCACCATGATCAGAGAGCATCTACTTACTTTTCCAGAGAAGAACATCACTTCAGGCAATTCCAAGGGTGTTATGTCAAAGTAACAAAAGAGATGGCCATCCTCTGATTTGTTGGGGAACCTAAGCTTGAGCCTGGGTAAGATCTGGTGAAAGCCCATGAGGATCTGTCCTTACTCAGAAGGAAACACAGGCAAGAGATAGAGAGGTCTCAGACTGGGCAGGCTTGGCAACAAAGTCTTCTGTGGGTTGCATCCAGCAAGCTAGGGATGCTCCCCTCCCTGTGCTGGCAGGCAAATGGCCCAGGTAGCTGTGAAACCTGAGCCTCACAGTGCTATAAACTAATGGCACAGACATGCTCCGAAAGGTTGAACCATCCCTTCAAAGGATTACCCAATATATTCCTGTGCAGCCCATTTGTTTTCAGCAGTCCTTTCAGGATCAGAGAGCCAGGTTTCAGTCTATGCTGTATCTACAGCTCATGATCACTACATTTCCTTTCTCTTTGGAGTCTTGGAGCTCTTATTCCTTGGAAGGGACACTGTCAAACCTTACCTGCTTGGGTGTACTTGGCAATATCTTTTATGCTCTGGAGTCTTTTTTATTTCCTAAGGGTGATTCTGGGTTTTTTTGGCAAGAGATATTCTTCCCTTGTAAGACTGCTATTGATATCGATCTGCCCATTTTCTCTGAGGCTCTGGCCAGCACCACTGAATCCAAGGAAGGAAATTGGCATAAGATTAGATGCTTCACGCATTACAGTCATGCAGAGGAGCTTAAGGACCTACACAGAACAGTGCCCAACTCTCAGGAGTTCCTCTGCAGTTAACAGGATTAAATGAAACTTTCATTTTAGTCACAGGATAGTATTTTCATCCAAGATGCACTGTCAGGGACTTTGCTGCTTTCTTCTGAAGCCATGGCTGTACAGATCTTCTGCTGGGATTGAGTGGCAAGGGTTTCATATGGCAGCAAGAGGCGATCCATTTGTAATGCTTTGTTGGCATCAGGCAGAAGGGCTAAAGAACATCAGAGCCTTTTTTGCTTATTGTTGATGAAAATGAGAGACTGGCACCACCATCAAGTAGCTGCCCTTGCAGTTCTGTGCTCCTGAGCTTTCTAAAGGAAAGAGCAGCCACCAAACACCTCTCACAGCCTTGCATCTTCCAGCCGCTAGCCCTCGTTTGTCAAATAGGAGCAACACCAAATAGGAGGTTAACCCCAGACTCCAGCAGCACTTGGCTCTTCTAGTCTTCTGCTCTCACACAGTGGCACATCTGCAGCATTTCCAGCCAGAAGAGCCCCTGCTAGTTCCTGAGCAGGGACTGACAGTTCCTTACTGGTTCACCTAATGCAGTCATTTATCCCTTTTGCATTTAGAGCAGATCCATCAAAAGAAGTCCCACTACAGGTCTGAATTCAGCATATTACACACAATATCTCCCTGGAAGCAGAAAAATGACACTTACCTGTCTTTAAGGAAGTCCCTTCTCAGTCACCTGCAATGTCTGTGCACTGTCAGATGCGACGGCTTTGGGGGATGTGTACTTCTGGAGTTGTTCTAGCAGTGCCGAGCCTACGACTGGAGCTTAAACACTTAAACATGCAACCCCCTCTGGCACCATTTGATGAACAAATATGTCTCAGGAAACACAAAGCAAACCTGCAGCCACCTTCAGCAATCTATGGGGGACTGGACCAGGTACCACCAAAGAAGAAGTGACCATGCACAGCTGCTCCTATAGTCCCCAGATATTGCTTGGCACTGATGCAGCAAAACCAAAATGCTCTGTTGATCCAGTACATCTCTAAAAGCACCAGGCAACAAGGCTTCATAAGGAAATCTGAGCAGATATACAACCCTTTAGCCTGGGAAGACAGGCTCACATTGGTGGTGTTTGAAATATGCATACTGCATTATCATGATGTCACCTTACATCCCTGTTATTGGCACCAGGGACTGCATCCTGGCAGGGCCAGGCCCTGGACATATGCAGAGCACCAACTTGCAAGATCTACTTCTCTCTTGTATTATATGTTGCAATACACCCCATCACCTCACCGGTCTAGTCCACAGACTGCAAACATCCCTCCCTCTCCCAATTATCTCAATAAACAGCCTGGACACAGCTCTGGCTCACTTAAGATAATGATGACCTGGCCATGATTAGCTTATTCAGACATCCTGGCAGTTTACTGAGCCTCATGTGACTCCAGTCTGGCTCTTTCTGACTTCTCGTGAAAGAGGCTGATCTTCAGCAGCGGCTGAGCTGCCTTTAATGGATGAAGACCCACATACAGGTCAGACACGGGCTGCTCCCAAAATCCAGGCTGGAGCAATGGAGGTTACTTGCTGTGAAAACAAGCTTTTGCCTACTCCAAAGGCTTGGGGAACAGCAGCAGTCTACAGACAGACCTGGTGGGGTGGTACCAGCACCAAGATATAAAACAGAAATGTGGGGTTATGGACGATCCCATATACCGGATTACTGAGAAGCATCTCTGCATAGGACATTTCTGCCTGCCTGTCTGAAACATTCACTCACCCAATCTGAGAACAAAAGCAGCACCAGTCAGCCAGCCACACAACATGAGTATCTGAAGCAAACCCTTGGAGAAAAAAGCCCAAATAATCTGAAATCATAGGCAAATTCTTGCAAAAAGTCAACTCATCTGCAGGAACCGGGCACAGGTCACGAATGACTCACTAACAGCAGAGCAAATCATTTAACCAGCGCTTGGAACAAATCCCTTCACTTTGTAAAGAACAGCCAAAATTTATTCCTGCTGATTTGTCAGCAGTTACACTCACAAGTTCAAAATGAATATCAAGTTTCACATGTAGCTCTCTTGTATTCACACTCTGCTTTACTGATGGAGAGACCATCACCTTCCCTTAGAGGAGGAATCACGCTGTGTTTATTTACTGGGACTGGGAGCATGGGTTGGGATTTATTCTACCTCTTAACTTGACAAACTCAAAGCCTGAACTTCACCTCAAAGTGCTGTCTGGCAAAAGTTCAGTTAACACTCTTGAATTCCTGGGCTGATTTCAGTAAGAATAGGCACTTACCACTTCTCTGGAGACCAGCTAACAAATCCCAGTAAGGAAGACGGACAAACAACCCCCAGAACTGCAACGGTGCATCCAAGGAGGTGAAATTCAGAGCTGAAGAACATAAGGAACTGGCACAACCAAAATGAGCTCCCAGCAGAAGCAGAAAGGTGTCATACCTGCCCTCTGCCATCTCTGTCTTCCTCACGTCACTTTACAAGAAGTGCAAAGGAAGCCACACTGGGTGAATTAACTTCTTTTTACCACTGAGTTTCCTATGTAATTTTTTAAGGCTCTAAGCAAAACAGTATGTGTATGATCCCCCATGGTGGGGACACAGGGTAGGATGTCCTACAGCCTGCAGTGCACCCCTGTGGCACAACAAGCTTGGGCCATCAGAGATATGGGGCTGGCAGTTGACACTCTGTGGCATCAGACCATATACTGGCACCACCAAGGAGCCTGCCTGTCATGAGGACAGTGGAAAAGGGGGAACATTGGAGAAATCACAAAAGATATGCCATTGCTTCACCTTTACTAGCTGAGTGTGTGACACTCTCCTGTTTTACTCTTTCCCCTTCAAAGGGCTGTATGGACTTTCCTGCAGCTTGTTAAAGTTCTCTGCCAATTGATCAGGGCCTGCAGGTGCTGGTAAATACACAGTTAATAAAGATTCCTTGACTTATGGCGTAAACCACACCAGAAACCCTCCAAAGCATTAAGCAAAAATGAAGTCACCCGGCATTGATTTCTTGCATGCTCTCTTCCTGCTGCTCCTCCAGACCTGTGGTTTTTAGTTTTACTACTGTATTTAGGCCTTTTTATCCTCTGCTAATGCCAAGGCTTAACCTCAAGGGTCTGCAGCATGTTCTGGGTACAAATCAGAACAGAGTGTTGATGCGCCACTGCAGTTTGCTGAAACAGCAGAAACACCTTCCTCTGACTGTCCAGAGCTCCTGGGACTTCTGCCTCTGCCTCCCTGGACAGCAAGGCACAGATACATGCTGGAAAGGCTAAAGACCTGGTGGTAGAGAAAACCACCACCTTCAGAAGTAGGTCTGGTTCTTAAAAGCACATCTAAATAAACAGAAGAGCAGCAAAAGACATCAAGACTCAGCCAGTGCAACTTGGATAAACAGCTATGGAGACTCAATATACCTATAGCATCACACACATCAAACACTTGTTCAAGCAAGTCCAAGCCAAAGGTCCCACTGGGCCATGCATTGCTCTCATCATGCAGAGAGGTATTGTGCCATCATCATAGTGTGCCCATCACACTCACTCCAGGCACGGAGCCTTCACATGAGTACATCAGGCAACAGAGGTGACCAAGAAGCAAACACAAGGATAAACAAGTACCCAACCCCTCTGCAGTGCATGTCAGAGCTTGTGGGCATATACAGCTAGCTCTGTGGGAAGTGGCAGCATCAAAACCATTGTGGGAACTCATATGTAAGGATCAGTTGGACTGAAATACAAAGCAAAGTGAAGTAAGGCTGACCATACCAGCAGCCTGAGTAACTGGCTAATCAATCCTCTGTTTGCAACATTTCTGGGTTGTGAAACATGAGCAAACCCTGGAGTAGAGGGAAGGAAAAGGCAGAGCTACCAACACCCATATTTGTTTCCCACACCTCAGAAACAAAAGAGAAATAGGGATAAAATCCAATGCATATCAGCTGCCCATCCTGCGTGTATGACTATACATGAGGAGACAACCATTTGTCTCAGACATCACAGATATCCCTGGAAAGGTACAGATCTCAGCCATCACCTAATCCTGCAAACCACAGCTCACAATCACTTCTAGAGGCATACTCATAAGAAGGGAACAGCATGCAGAAACTCACTCATGCCATCATTTTGAGACATTTGCTTGAAAGTCATGTCAGGAAGTCAAAGGAACAGAAGGATGCTGGAAAACATATTTCTGTTTTGCTCATCAAAACTCTCACCAGGTTATCTAAGAGGGTTCCAGCCACATCCACCAATATCAGCTCAAACACACTCCAGCCTCATGCCCATAGCCACCTGCAGGTTGGCACAGCAGCTTGAAGTCATGTAAATGACATGATCATCAATGATACTAATGATACTAAGACACAGCCACTAAAACACATCCTCATGCCAAACCCTGCATGTTGCAGAGTGGTTCCTCTCTCCTTCTGGAGCAACCATCCTTACATGAACTCTGGATGAGGAACCCAAGAGCAGCACATGCCTTTACCCCACTACATCAAATGTGTCCTTGCTAGCTCAGTAAGCTAATTGTCCCTGATTAAGAGACAACAGTTAACACCCAACAGGAAAGCAATTTACACAGCCAAGAAGGGAGCAGCAACAGCATGTCCTGAAACAAATAAACGCTGCAGCCAGAACAATCATTTAGTGTCAAGCTCCCTCAGAGATAAGTCTCCTCATAAAACTCCTTCCACTAGGTGTAGAAACTTGTCCTGGCAAATCCTCAAGCGATCCCCCAGCAGTACCACCTTGTCCCTGAGAATATGACCATTTTGAGCTACAAAAAACAACAGGTTGTCAACTGAGATGATCAGCAGCTAAGCTCTCAGGCAAGAAAACATCTTTGTGCCTGATGAGACAGAAGCAAGAGCTACACCTGAGCAATGTTCATATCACAACTGTAAATCCCACCCTCCGTGCCCCCCAAAGAAGAGAACAAACCGGACTCCCCACACATGGACCATCTCGTGAAGAAGTAGACTATGGGATGTGTCATTCTGAACGTTTTATTTATTTTGTCTTCAAAGAAGAGGTCTGATGCAGCTGTTTCGTTAGAAAATAAAGTGTTTATTAAGAAACTAGACATTGAACACCCCTATAGTCTCTGTGAAAAGGGACCGTCCATTTCCCATTAGCACAGGATGATAGTTATGGCAAGATAAGAATGCTCAAAGATGGAGGAGTCTCATTGACAGAAAATGAGGTAATGATTTACAATAATTAAAAATAAAATAAAATTTAACAAAAGAAAGAAAACATCCTTAGGCTTGCTACTTAAAGCCACCAATCGCAAACGGCCATGACTGGCTTTTGTTTTTCAGCAGTGAGGAACCAGAGACTTTAATTGGTGTTAAACAAATTGAGACATTGATCACAGTGGGGAGAACTGCTTTAAATTATGCTGTTCGGTCCGGAGAATTTCTTCTAAGCAGAGATGGACCTGAGCTGCAAAATTCAACCCTTCCTCTGCTAAGGTGTTTGGATATAGGCTTCTGGTCCAGGCTCACGGATGTGTATCACTACGACTGATACAGACAGTTGAGAGCAGAGTCCCCTGAACAGTGCTAGGGAGAGGAGACAGTTCAGATGGACAAGACATCCCCAGGTCAGGTGGGACACTTCCAGGAGACGGGGAAATTCAGTTCAGACAAGCACCCAGTGATTCACATGCTTGGTGAAGCTCCTCCTCTCTCTGTGAATCTGGAGGTTGGGGTGTCAATAGCACACAGCCGCAGGTCCTCTCTGGCGGTGCACCTCTTGCATTTCCAGCTCCGATGCGGGCAGGAAACATTGCTGGGAGTTTTGGTCATGGTTTCTGAAGCCATCCAACCTGAGCCAGGCCTCCTCGTCCTAATGCAGATGCCCCCCTAAGGCATGTCCATTAACTTAAAGCAATCTGCTACCGTTTCTCCTGTACTCTTCTATTGCACTTTACCTCTTTATGCGAGTGAACCATGGGAAGAAGCAAGAGAATGGAATATTTCCGGGGACATCCCTGTGGGAAAGCTGATAGTAAAACCTCCCAGCAGTCTCCCAGGTGGTTCATGCGGGTCACTTATAAAGGCAGGATGAAGCAGAACATCCCATTCTGAGGCTTCTGCCCAGTTCTGGCAGAGGGGGACTGTGGCTCTTTCCTGTGGCAGTGACCCTTCAGGGCTGGTGATTTGAGATGCCCCTGATGTGATAAGGTCATCTCTGGCCACCAAGAAGGCAAGCAAAGCTGAGTGGCTGGTGAGCAAGCTCCTTGTTCAATACTCCTCTCAGAAAAGGATCTGGCCACACCTGAAGCTTTTGGAAGGTATTTTTTAGCTCTAGAGAAAATCTGCCTTGCTTATAGGTTATCACTGATACGTGTGAGCAAATCTGTATTTCCCATACACGTGACATCCAGAAAGTCCAAGGAAAGCCCTGCAAGTTGCCGCGAGGGCAGCTGGCTTCTCTTGAGGACAGGATCAAAGGGTTTACTTTTCTATCTGAGAGGTTTTGGATGAAATAAGAAAAAAGTGAGATGGGAGAGGGGGAGAGAATACAAATATTGGCCAGAGAACAGGATCGATATTTCTGTTTATGCCAGAGAAGAAGCAACAGAATACTTATTTTTCCTCTCCTTCAGTCAGCCAGCCTCGAGCTGATGGTCCTGGGTACGTGACTGGGTTACAATCAATCTCTAGTTGAGTGGGAATACAGGGGAGAGCTAAAGGGGGTTGGAAAAGTCCCAGCAACCGGGACCTGCGTGCATCTGATACGCTCTTCCACTTTGCTTACTGCCCTAGTCCTGGCAAGGACACAAACCCTCCTGCACTATGGATTCTCCATCCATGCAGGAAGTCCAGGCAACTCCTCAGATAAAGCTCATCATTCAAGCAGCAGGGAGAGACCAGAGTACGACAATGATATAGTCAGATCCAACGAGCCGCTCTAACACACACAGACAGACAGACAAAAAAAGCCTCCTAGAATATGTGCACTTCAAAGATAACAACATTCTCTTCCTGTCAGAGAAGACTTCTTTCTTTCTTTCTTTCCATTATTATTCCTTCCAACATTATTTTCTGTGCAAGAACTGGGAGCGGAGCTGCCTTTGTTCTTACCAAAAGTCTTCATTCTGCTTTAGGTTCTTCCAGGCTCCCCGCCTTGACTCGCTCTGGGAGACCTCCCATGGCGGTGCCACATAAGAGGTGATGGCAGCATTCACTGGGTGTTGCGAAGACACAAGCTTACAAGGAAAACTCCAAGCAGGGAGGACATGACTAAAGATGTCAGTTTGGTTGGCTTGGTTGGTTTTGTTTTGTGTTTTTATTTTAAAGCAAAAGTACAATTATTTACTGTGTTATTAGGATGACTCCTTTCAACTGGGTTTTAAATTCTCTTTATTTGCTCTCATTGCTGCTGTTGTGCCTTGCAGGAATATTTAACGAACACAGCGACCATTGGAGGAAAAGAACAACCCTGTTATCTGGTGACAGAAAACCAGTTTCAGTTGGCTTTAACGTGTGTACAGGCAGGGCTGTAGAGTCCTATTAGGAGGAGACCTCAATCCATACAGACCACGCTTACTGCTTCCCACCATTTTGAGGGCACAGCCTATAAACTTGACATCAGAACAGGGACTTTTAAGGAGTTTTTAAAAGCCATGACGTCCTTTGCTGAAATAAACACTGACATCCTCAACATAAATGCCTTGGTTAAGAGGTTTGGAATGTCCAGGGAGGCTTATTGGATTCAACATAATTTCTCTGAAACCTAAAGGGGAAAAAAAAACAGAAAAAAGAAAAAAGCAAAATAAAGTAAACGAAAAAACAAAAAAGAGCAAAACTAGAAAAAAAGAGAGAGATATCGACACACATGTAATTATTAAAAAGAACCAAATGAATAACCAGCAAACGGCTGCCATTAAATTAAAGTCAAAATGTCCCCTCTGGGCAGGGCTACATCATTCCGTCTTTCCATAAGGAACAGGCAGTTATTCCATGTGCTATATGCAGACACAAGTGCTCTGAGGACTCGGGGCATGCAACCAGTCTGGACAGAGAACTGAGAACAGCTCTTCTCTAAAGGTTCCCACTCACTGGGAGTGAAAAAGTCCTAATTCCTGCCTAGTCCATCTTTCCCCCCAGCGGGGTGTAGGGAAAACGGAGAATTCTTCCTATGCCTCTCATGATTTATTTAGTCTGCCTTAACATTTCTGAGGCTGAAGAGTATCATTGCAAGGCTGGGGAGACTCACAGGTTTCCTTAGCCCTGGCTGTCCCATCTACACCGAAACCTGCATGCTGGAGGCATGTTCTCCTTACATGACCCCACCTCTTTAAAAGTAATTTGAAGGTTTAGGATTTGCCAGAAATACGGGCCAGATGAAAAGGAAAAACAAGCAGAGCAGAGAACACAGGCATGCTCCTTCCTTACAAACTTACTGGGCAAATACATTTCCAGGGGTTGTATTAACCATCTCTTCATAATGTTCCTGCCTGGGATGCCTCAGCCAGGGAAACCCATTACTAGCATGTTTTTAATAATAATTAACATCTAATCATTTCTATAGTAAAGATGAACATTTCTCTCTAAAGCTAAATAAATGCAAATATTCAGGACTTGTCAGAGAATGGTTCTCTAGACTAGAAGAAGCAAGCCTGTTATGTAGCATTGGATGTGAGCTCCAGGAAGGAATCCTTCTGCTGAGACATCCACAGCCCTTTCCTCAAGGTCTGACTTAAGGAGGGCACAATCTGGTTTGCTGTTAGGACACATAGAATCATAGAATCAACGGTTTGAGTTGGAAAGGACCTTAAGATCATCCAGTTCCAACCCCCCTACCATGGGCAGGGACACCTCACACTAAACCATGTCACCC